>CAJHNH020006235.1:274695-437195 GCA_905116865.2 Candidula unifasciata | reverse complement strand
AAGAAGAAGAAGAAGAACAAGAACAAGAACAAGAACAAGAAGAACAAGGAGGAGGAGTCGAGCTTCACATAAAACAAGATGGCTACCAACAACACAAACCGTAAACAATCAGATCGGTCCCTCACCTTCCAGTAGTTTCAGACTCGATGTGTTCCCCGTGCTCACGTGACTGACCTTCTCCTCTGTGTTGAATTTCTTCACACAAGCCGCTGTGTCACCGCCGCCTGCAGAGTCGAGATGGGTGTTTGTTTGTCTGTCTCTGTTTATTTCTAGATTCAAGACATGCATCCATCCATATATCTATCAATCCGCCCCCCCCCCCTCCCTTCCCAATTCACTCATCCATCAGCCCATCTAGTTCCTATCTACGCAATTGTCTAATCATACCCACACACGCGTTCATAAATGCATTCAGATTACCAGATATATGCATTCGTACTCAGATGTTTGTTTATTTGTTTGTTTTAGTATCCAGAAGCCATAAGTCGCTAACCCTTAGGCTCGGTATTATGGATATTGCAACCGTTCGGCCTTGATTCCATTGTAAATACCGTAAATCTGGGAGAAACGTGGCTTTTCTGCCTACCCCGGAAGTGAACCCGGACTACAAGGAGTTCGTCACCCGGTCACCGCGCTTTCCGGTTTAGCCAACTACGCTAGAGAGCCGAGCTTAGTACACAGATAGGTGCTGACAGACAGACTTTTTCTCCCGTGTATATCGTCAAATCATCAACTGAGTGGCTATTTGTCTAACAAAATGATGGGTATAGCACCATATACTGTTAGCTTTATGGGACATGTAGGATTTATCGCTACTGACGTACTCACCTAGAATAGTGATGGCGCCTCTCTGTGTTGCCCTGATAACGGCGTCCATCATTTGCTTGGATCCGATGGAAAAATTGTCGAATTCAAATACACCGGGCGGGCTGTTAAAAGTGGAATATGTCTATACATATATATTTTTATGTTGTTTTCAACGGATCAAAGTCATGGCATTAGGGTGTTAACCCATAAGTGCTCTGTTCTACTTCTAACTCAAGCCTGAGTCTGAAGAATGTCAGCACAGTGCACGAACTCCGTTGCACCGGCGAGGATCCTGAAATATTTTGGGTCGATTTTCAACTTCAAATTTTGTCCGGGCAGCTGCGTTAAGCTACTCTTTTTTTCGATTTTCAACTGCCAATAGATTTTTTACGTGCGCAACAATGCACACGGGCGTCCGATCTCACTACTCAGAGACCAGGGAAAATTACTAGAAGTAATACTTCTGGGCACCCATCCATTCATATATCTATCCATCCCCCATACACTCATCCATGCGCCCATCCATTCACCATCTACGCATCCATCTTTTCACACATACACACACACACGCACACACAGATAGGTGCAGACGGACAGACGTTTTCTCTCATGTATATTCAACAATACATATTATATATATATATATATATATATATATATATATATATATATATATATATGGTGTGTGTGTATATGTGTATTTTGGTTCACTCACATACACACAATACGTTCTCTCTCTCCTCTCTCTCTCTCTCTCTCTCTCTCTCTCTCTCTCTCTCTCTCACTCTCTCTCTCTCTCTCTCTCTAACATACACACATACACACACAATACGTTCACTCACACACACACACACAAAACGTTTACTCACACACACACACACACACACACACACACACACACAACAATACGTTCACTCACACACACACAAAACGTTTACTCTCACACACACACAAAACGTTTACTCTCTCTCACACACACACATACACACACGCACACACTTAACGAAGCGGGTCTTTTTTTTCGTTTTTGTAAATAACCTTGGCTGCAAGGTCGACCCTGCCTTGAATGAGTACCAGGTAAAATCAAAGGAAAGTAAAAGCGGCGGCGTGATGTTCACCTCATTATTCACCGATGGACGATTGGTGTATTTAAAAAAAATATATATATATATATATATATACTCCTGTAAGAGTGTAAGTTTTCTATGTATTTAGTTGGGCATACAGACCCGCTTCGTTAAGTGTGTGCGTGTGTGTGTGTGTGTGTGTGTGTGTGAGAGTAAACGTTGTGTGTGTGTGAGAGAGTAAACGTTTTGTGTGTGTGTGTGTCAGTGAACGTATTGTGTGTGTATGTGTGTATAAGAGAGAGAGAGAGAGAGAGAGAGAGAGAGAGAGAGAGAGAGAGAGAGAACATATTGTGTGTATGTGAGTGAACGTATTGTGTATGTATGAGGGTTTTGTGTATTTAATTAGTGTCATCTCGTATGACTCTAAATTCAGCCTAACCATTGGCTTTACTGTCATCTCATATGATGTCCGCTTATCCATTGGCTTTCCTGTCATCTCATATGATGTCCACTTATCCATTACCTTCACTGTCATCTCATATGATGTCCACTTATCCATTTGCTTTTATGTCATCTCATATGATGTCCACTTATCCATTTGCTTTACTGTCATCTCATATGATGTCCACTTATCCATTTGCTTTTATGTCATCTCATATGATGTCTACTTATCCATTAACTTCTCTGTCATCTCATATGATGTCCACTTATTGAGTGTCTCATATGTCATCTCATACGATGTCAACTCTCAGAGTGGCTTCTATGTAATCTCATGTCACCTTAGCCTACGCGAAGGTCGGTAAGACAGGCTGTGCCACACCGCCAGGTTTCAACTTCAGGACGACTACGAAGTTTACAAAATGCCGTTTCTTCTCATCACCTTGTACCTTGCGGTGTCAGGGTGAAGTATAGTTTGCGGGAAAATGCGTATTTGTGCTCTTCGTAAATGGGAATTTCCAGGAAATTTGTTATTCCCTATGTTTGATTTGTCGGCTCTGTGGCTAAGTCGATGCGAACGCTTCGTAATGCCGGGGTGCCGGGTTCGATCCCAGCTGCGGGCTATGCGCCTTGCATTGGTGTCGACAGTGGTATCAGGGAACCGACCGTCAGACGCAATGACAAACTACTGGACGTAAATTTGCCTAGAGAAACCACACAACAGCTAGGGGCTGCTGTGGTTGGTTCTGCAACGTCCTGTAAAGGATACGCAACTAACCATAACCATAACCATCCCGGCTGTAGTCGGGGGCCCTAACATAACCTACCGGTTGAACGGGGTTTCTGGGTCCTCTCTCCGGGTGTTCCTCATCAGCATGGTGGCACTTTGTGTCACCTGGTGTTTATCGCTTAGTGGATGTCCTAGTGGGGTTTAATCTCATTCATTCACCTGTTGGTTTGTAGTGAAATCTAGAACTGCCACTACCCCTATATTTAGTCGAATGTTATCGTTTCTGACCACTTCTTGTTTTATTCATCTTTTTCGCTTTCACCAGCTGTAAACGCTGGCGGAAAGTTCTGGTTGTTCGTCCACTTCAAAACTGCAGTCCTGTTCCAGAACTTGAGTGATGCGTGTGCATCCGTGTGACATACTGATTAATTTGTATGCAAACTGTTGGTTCCTTGCCTCTCAGGCAGATGCACTTTGATTTTGAAGGAAGCTTCCAATTAGTGGACTCTTACGACATGCTTCTGGGTAGACAGTGGGTCTATTCTTGTTTTCCCTATAATAGGGACCCGTAACCCACACGGGTAACTTCTTATTATATTAAGAGCTCATGATTCTCATTTCAGTTGTAATTTTTTCTTTTCTCTTTTTTCTTTCTGTCACAGTCGAGGTCTGGCATTGGTAGCACAGGGTTGGCAAGACTATTGTGTCATAAGGTGCTCTTCTGGTATCTACTGATACAGAGCTACTGGAAGACTTTTATTTGAGGGGAAAACTTATACAGACTTAATAATATCACATATGGCGCTATTAACATATTGACTTTTCGCTAGATACAGAGAAAGGGAGACAGAGCACGTGTAGGAATGACCCGGGTAAAATTATATCAGTTCTGGATTCATTCATTTATCCTATTCTCTTGATAACGTGTAACAGTGCTCAACCTTATGTTCTCTTCCTCAATTCTTCATTTGTTAAAATAACTTACACAAGGTAACATGGAAGAATTAGAAGGAGAACTAGGAGGAGAAGAAAACGAATAGGAAGAAGAAAAATAGGAGCAGGAGAGAAGCAAGATGATAAGGAGGAAGAGGAGAAGGAGAAAGAGGAGAAGAAGAAAGAGGAGGGGAAAAGGTGGTAAGTGTGTGCACATACCCGTTCCAGCAAATAGTCCTAGCCCTCTCAATAACATTTGTAAATTCCTCATTGGTTTTGTAGCCCACATCAAAACCCTGCATGGCAACGAAACAATATTACGGTGATTTATCCCACTTGCGTGTGTCGTGTCTTTAAACTACCAGCACATGCGGCCACGTTCGCAGGTGCTCGTACATACACACATCGCATACACTCGAGGATGGCGGTGATGATGATGATGATGAGGAGGAGGATAGCAATGACGGAGACTATAATTATTGTCATTAACCGCGGGACGCTGATGTATATGTTGAAAGGAGGATCTGAGCACCTATGGACGTGTCCGGAGTGCCGTGAAGATAACCCAACTCATAACTTGTAACTCAATTATAATTGCGATGATGGTTTTGATAGGGACGGTATGGTGATGATGCGGATGAGGATGATGATGACTGAAGAAATGATAATGACAATAGCGGTGGTGATGATGATGGAGATAACAGCGATGTTAATGTTGATAACGATGATGGTGATGATAGCGATGGTGATGATGATAGCTATGATGATGATGATGCTGATGATGCTGATGATGATGATGAAGATAATGAAGTTAGCGATGATGCTAGTAGTAACGATGTCGATCATGATAGCAGTGATGTCGCTGATATTAGCGATGGTGATGATGACAGCTAAGATGATGATGATGGTGATGATGATAAAGATAGCAGCAACCCACCATCCAGCCTTCAGGAATCCCGGTTGCCACGGACGCCGTGGCAGTCTTGGCATCCTCGGCAAACTTGTTGCCAGTGATGAAGTCGGACGGCAGGTGCAGCTGGACATTTTTTTGTTTGGCTTTCTCCACCAACTTGTTCACGAACACGGCGCCTTCCTCGTCGAACGCCGAGTTTCCAATCTGGCAACAATGAGTTTGTCAGTTTGGGCCCGAATCTGATTATTTATCTCTTTACTGAAATCATCTAATTGGTTTTTTTTTTTTTAAACAAACATAAATTATAATATTTTATAGTTTTTTTTTTTAACTCTTTTTTTCATTTTCTTTTAGGGCCACTACTTCGTTTAATTTGTCATCGCCATCGCCATCTTCTTGTCCCTATCATGGGTTCGTAGACAAAGGGCTGGAGTCCCATGGGAAATTGTGTCTGGCAGGAATCAGTGTCATTTGTGTACCAGGGCACTCTGGGATAAGAGGGAATGAACGAGCTGATTGGTTTGCTCGCAGGGCAACTGTAGGTACAGGACAAGAAGTGAGCCGAGTGGATGTTCTCAAATGCTTTTTAAGGAGGTAGAACGAGTAAATCATTTAGGAGACCACGGTGAGTCAACAACGTTCAAAAGACTACACGAACTTCAGGTCAAAAGGGGTTTAGCCAGATATGAACACCATACAGCAAACCAAAGAGTTAGTTGCGTATCCTTTACAGGACGTTGCAGAACCAACCCCAACAGCCCCTGGCTGTTGTGTGGTTTTTCTAGGCAAATTTACTTCTAGTAGTTTGCCATTGCTCTCTGAACGGTCGGCTTTCTTGATACCACTGTCGAAACCAACGTAAGACACATAGCCCGCAGCTGGGATCGAACCCGGCATCCCGGCATTACGAAGCGTTCGCATCGACTTAGTCACAGAGCGGACATAGCAAACCAAAGAGGAATAGTAAATCGTAAAGGACAGGTGTTATCAGTCGCCACACTTTAAAGGACATAATCGCTTATGGACTTGTCCGAAGTGCAGTGGGGATAATTTGTGGACTAACTAACTTACTAACTTAACTTACTAACTTAACTTACTAACTTGACTTACTAACTTGACTTACTAACTTAACTAACTAACTGACAAACTGGCTGACTGACTGACTAACTAACTTACTAACTTAACTATCTAAATGACAAACTGACTGACTGACTGATTGACTAACTAACCAACCGAGTAACTAACTAACCAACGAACAAACTAACTAGCTAACAAACTAACCAAACAACTAACTAGCTAACAGACTAACTAACTAGCTAGCTATCTTACTAATTAACTAGCTGCAGATATCATCAGCCTGCATTCATCTCTCTGGTTGGTCCTCTCTTTCACGTTGGTGACAACAAATGTTTATAGGTTTGTTATGATACTATCTCCCCATCGTCTTCTATGTCTCCCTCGTGGTCTATACGACCATTCAGATCCCTTGTGTACACATCTTGTAACCTCGTAGTCATCTGACTTTCTGTCAATATGCCCCAGCCATTTCAGTCTATCAACCCTCAAGATGCCAGTGATCAACTGTGATTTAAATAATTATTAATTTAATACAATAATAATAATTGTTATAAGTGCTCACTAAACTCAAGTTTAATCCCACCAATCGGATGTATTCTTTGTGTCTGCGGTCTTGACCTGATAAAGACATGCTAGGACAACACGTCGGTGTTGACTAACCTCCATGCCGTACATCACCTTGAGGAACGTGAAGGCCATGGCGTCGGCGATGATCATCTCATCCACTCTCTCCAGAAGATTCTCGATCAGGCGAGCCTTGTCGGAGACCTTCTGCCTGTGGAGGTTCAGAAACATGGCGATCAGTTACAGAAATGTCTCGATGAGTTGGTTCCTTAACAAACTGTTTCTCGGAATTGATTAAAAGGCTGCCTGTGCTGGCTCCTGTGATCAAAGGGGAGAGGGCATACACAAATGTCCCTTCACTAGCATGTTATATAAAAGGGGGCTAATTAAGGGCTGCTTGAAATCGGACGTGTTGGGCTGAATGAACCAGATATCTCAGCCTAGCTGTAAATCGCAACACAACGCGTCAACCGCTTCTTTAAGAGCGAACGCAGAAGAAAATGAACGAAGAAACGATGCTTTGGAATGTGTTGTGGCAAATAGTGTGACTAAGATAAATACAGTTGTCCTTAGGTATACGTTCGCTTTGGTATACGTACACCCTGGCACGCGTCCTGATTAATGCTAAAACTGTTGCTTGGTATACGACCGTTGTTTAGAATACGACCAGCACGCTAAAACGTGTAAAAGCAAAAATTAGTCACGACACCGCACGCTATCTTTGCTTACAATTCTCGAGTCAAATCAGGGAATAGATACCCAAAGACTTTGCTGAGAAGCATCACACCAACGAAGCCCAAACAAGCCGTGAGAGCATTGTCTGAAATGACCAGACAGGGTCACGTTTCCGAAATATCCTGAGAAGAAGGCAGAAGCAACGTTCTTCGGGCAGATTTTCAGTAAATGCCAAATTAGATGAGCCTCAACCAGGTCCTAGTAGTGAAAAGAGGCAGAAAAAATTCCAGATACCTGAGGTGTTACTGGAAAGGGTACTCGCCTTCCACACAATAACATCTCCTTTTTTCTTCTGCGTACCATCTTAGTACCATCTTCTCAGGATGGTAAGATGAGGTTAAACGTTCAGTTATTTCACCTAAATGATTGTGTATTTGTATATTCTGTGATTAGACCGTATATAAACTGTTTTATACAAACCCATCAATGTATTATATGCCAACAACAATATGGGTTTGTTTTTTACGGCAACGGGTTTATCATTCTCCCTTTATCTCTTTGGGAGCATTCGTTCGGTGTTTGTCTTGTACGGATGTGAATCATGGACAGATAGTAAATTAGTGAAAACTTATTTGGAAGCTGCGGAAATGTGGGTTTTTTTTTATAGACGAATGATAAGCATACCCTGGACAGATAAAAAGAGCAATGAAGACGTCTTAAAAAAAAAAAAAAAAACCCACAAAGAGAACTGATTGCCCACATCAGAAAGAGACATTTCATATTGTTTGGTCATGTAATGAGAAGGGGAAAACTGGAGTACATCGTGGCGGTAGGAAAGTCGGAGGGGGTGAGAGGCAGATGGAGACCAAGAGAACAGATGCTGGACAGTTTGACATTCTGGCATGTAGGATCATCTGTATCAGAGCTAAGGTTGTGGATTGACATGACTACCAACGTCACACGGCATGGATTATAAGAAGTATGTCAAGGATCACGAACGGATTAAGCACGTATCCCGAGGTACCCCACTCTGCCTTGATAATAATGGGGTCAAAAACTGGGCATCGAGGTACCCCACTCTGCTTTGATAATAATGGGGTCAAAAACTGGGCATCGAGGTACCCTCTGCTTTGATAATAATGGGGTCAAAAACTGAGCACCGCAGCGCTGTTATAGTTGGCCCTTCCAACCACTCACCTACACACAGTTGTTGCATTTCCTGTATCATGTATATTGAGTTCATTTACCAGTTGAAAAAAAAAATATATAAACTAGGGCACACATACAAACACAGATAGATATATAGAGGGAGCAAGAGAGGAAAGAGGGAAAATGAAAGGTGGGTGGATAAGGAGTAACAGAGATAAGGACGGAGTTCCCTATACACAGAAATGAGAAAGCGTGAGAGGGGAAGGGTGGAGAGAGAGATGGAGACGGAGGGAGAGACGGAGTGAGAGAGTAAGTCAGAGACAGTCCGAAAAAGTTTTATATATATATATATATATATATATATATATATATATATATATATATATATATATATATATATATATATATATATACATACACACACACACACATAGAGAGAGGGAGAGAGAGAGAGAGAGAGAGAGAGAGAGAGCGAGAATGGGAAAAAAAAGGGGAGGGGGTGAGCTTTATGTTTTATTTTATTAGCTTTTTCCAAATAATCGTTTGTTATTCTGATTGACCAAGGTATTAACAATATTCATCATATAAACCACATCTTTAGTGCCCCCAAGCCCTTTCTAGTCAGCTCAGCCATATCCCAGATTCGTTGTCAGGCAGCAGATCAGGTCAGATGCGACACAAAATGTCGACCATGTTTTCAGATATTCAACTTTAGTGACTTATTCCATAACTGATGAGACAGATAAAGGTTGGTCTTTTTATAATGACGGAGTCTTACGATGAATCATAGGAACCATCCAAAAGGCTAACAGTGCAAAATGGAGAGTGAGAAGCAACCACGAGATTCATCATCACCATCATCATAAACCACTTCTGCCGTTAAGCGTCGTGGGGAGGAATAATTTGCGTTCCAGTGCACGTTGGCTGCCACTGGCTATTGTCATGCCGTGAAGGCGTAGAGTGTTTTTAATGTTGTCGATTCATGTTTTCCGCGGCCGCCTTTTTGCTCTTGTAGTTGGTCTTCTGAGATGTAGTGCTTGTGATGGTATTTGATCTTGCTGCATTCTAACAAGATGGCCAAACCACTTGATCTGCTGTTTCTCGATGAATCTAGTACAAGGTGTCGTTCCCACAATTTGCCTGATAGTTTCATTATTCACTCGATCTCATATGGTTAGGTTGGCTGCATTTCTCAGGCACCTCATCTCGCAGGTGGTAATTTTGCGTATATGGGCTTTAGATAGTGTCCATGTTTGGCACTGGTAGCTTAATGTTGGAATAAATATGCTATTAATAATCTGTCTCTTTGCACTCATAGTTATGCTTGGATGTCTTAATAATGGTGACAATTGGTATATAAGTGCACTTGCTTTCTGACATCTGGTTTCTATTTCTCTGTCAATTCTACCATCTTCTGTGATCATACTTCCTAGATATTTAAACGCTCTAACTTGATTCAGGGCAGAACCATTCAGTGGTATGTGTAGTGGGGCAGAATGTCTACTAACTTGCATTGTTTCGGTTTTGTTTACATTACGAGATTCATAATCTGTTAAAATCACCATTGATCGCTGGCATCATGAGGGTTAATAGACTAAAATAGAGAATGGCAGAGATGAAAGAGGTAAAAACTGGCTAAACAATGGAGTTAATTAAGGGTAGACAACAACTGGGCAGACAAAGAAAACAGCGGAGAGACAATATACAGGCAGACATATAAACACTTGGAGTCAAATTTGAATGTAAACATGCCTAGTCAAACCACAAACCACAGATGCTAGGGATATTATTGAAATGTCCTGTAAAATATATGACAGTAATTTGTTTAACTCTTTTTTTTTAATAGCTATGCATTAGATACAAGTCACACAACTTATCCGCCAGACATTGTGTGTGTGTGTGTGTTTTGTCCATCAAGATGATGATGACCACTCTTTTTCATCAAGTATGAGAACGAAGATGACCGATGAGGCCGATGCGGGCCTGAAAAGTTCTTGGATAGGACAGGGAATGAGCGTTGTGCCAGGGAGGGGATCTCCTGCAGTCACATTGCTGTCCATCGTTTTCTTAATAAGTCTTGCTTTCTGTTTGCTTCACATGTAGCCGCGCCCTTGTGTAGAGCTGCACGCAATGCATTTCGGCCTTGAGAGGCAGCCTCCCAATTGGTGTCATTCATCCCAAATACTTTGAGTGAAGACCTCCGCCAGACATTAGATACAAGTTACAAAACTTACCCGCCACAGATCAAATCGAAGTTACACATTTTACCTGCCACAAATCAGATGAAAGTTACACACACACACCTTACTCGCCAGAGAACATATAAAAGTTACCCAACTTACCCGCCGAGAATGACCAGGAAGGGCCTAACCGCATTCTGCAGTGCGCTGATGTAGAAATCCAGCTCCTTCTTCAAGAGAAAGCCGGCAGCCCTCTGCGGCAGGTTGATGCCGACCATGGAACTGTAATATACACCAGGTGTGATGACGTCAGCCACAACTGAGGACTGTTTGTGTGCGTGTGTGTGTGAACTGTATGTGATAGTGTTTAGATAGATAGATAGATAGATAGATAGTAGTGATAGAGAGAGAGAGAGAGAAGATAGAGATAGATAGATAGATAGATAGATAGATAGATAGATAGATAGATAGAGATAGATAGATAGATAGATAGATAGATAGATAGATATAGATAGATAGATAGATAGATAGATAGATAGATAGAGATAGATAGATAGATAGATAGATAGATAGATAGATAGATAGATAGATAGATAGATAGATAGAGATAGATAGATAGATAGATAGATAGATAGATAGATAGATAGATAGATAGAGATAGATAGATAGAGATAGATAGAGAGAATAGATAGAGATAGAGAGATAGAGAAGATAGATAGATAGATAGAGAGACTAGATAGCAGAGAGATTAGAGAGAGAGAGAGAGAGTAAAGAGACTTTTGACTTGATGTTTTTTTAAAATGTTTTCTTCTTCTTCTCCCAACTTTTTTCTTTTTAGCCCTTTTGAAAGTGACAGGCTTGAGTGCGATTCAAAGCAAGACTTTTTCTTCTTGGGTAGTATCAGAGGACAATTCTGACCTGTGCAGGTAGGGTTGAACAGGGAGAAATCCTGGATGGCTCACGACAAGTGGCTGGAGAACATTGTGTGAGGGAGGAGTAGGTCAATCAGAGGACAAGTCTGAGTGTAGGGTTATGATCCACTGGGTGGGAGTGCAGACGGGCCAGCGGGTGCTACGGGGGATAAAGTCCAACAGGTGATTCACGACAATTCACGCCCAGGTGATCTGATTATCTATACAGATGGCTCGGTGGTTAGAGGAAAGAGAAGTGCCTGGGGGTTCGTAGCGAAAGCCAATGGAAAATCTTTAGTGCAAGACAGCCTAGCATACGACACCACAACATCTAGCATGAGAATGGAGGTGAAGGTGGTCACTGCAGCTCTCCGGTGGCTAGAGAACAAAATGCATACACATGTAATTGTAACAGATTCTGAAAGTATGCTGAGAAAGGTAAAGACAGGGATGCTTCGAGCAGAGTGGCAAGCTTCACTGGAAAGATCACGGGTGGTGAGCTTACTTTGTATCTTTTCTCCTGGTTATGCCGGCGTGGTGGGTAATGAACAGGCAGACAGATTGACTGGATCTGCACCACTGGATGGTGAACTGATGCATGACAGGGCAGATGTTGTCAAGGCTCTTTGGGAACAAGTAAAGGAATCAGTAGAGAAACAAGATTATCATAGCCTGAAGAGAATGAGGCACCTGAGTGTAACCAGAGGGTTTGGCAGACTCGCTACAATCAGAGGAAGGGCGAGACGAACCTATAATGAGATTCTGACCGGTACCATTAGTATTGGAACTTTGCGCTGGTTGCTGAAGATGAGGACGGAGCACGCATGGGAATGCCCCGAGTGCTGTGATGTCAATTCTTGACCTAACTAAACTAACTTTCTTCTTCTTCCCCCAGTTTCTTTCTTATTCGCCCTCTTGAAGGTGACAGGCTGGATTGTGGTTTTCTTCTTCAAGGCTTCTTCCTTTTTTTCTTCTTCTTCTTTTTCCTCTTCTTCTTCCTCTTCTTCTTCTTCTTCTTCTTTTTCTTCTTTTTCTTCTTCTTCTTCTTCTTCTTCTTCTTCTTCTTCTTCTTCTTCTTCTTCTTCTTCTTCTTCTTCTTCTTCTTCTTCTTCTTCTTCTTCGATCCCTCTTCAGAACATTTGTTGAGCTGAGAGTCCCAAGGTATTGTGTCCGCCTCGAGTGCTGGAGGTCCTGGGTTCAAGCTCCGGTGAAGGCTGGTAATTCTTTACGTGGACTTTTAGTAATTTCTCCCGGTCTCTGGGTAGTAAGATCAGACACCCGTGTGTATTTTTGCGCACGTAAAAAAAAATCCATTGACAGTTGGGAATCGAAAAGAGTAGCATAATGGCGCTGCCCGGGCAAATAATTGGAATTAAAAATCTACCCAAAGTATTTCAGGATCCTCGCCGATGCAACGAAGTTCGTGCATTGCACTGGAGATTCTTCAGTCTCAGGCTTGAGTTAGAAGTAGGAGGGAGCACTTAGGGGTTACACCCGTGTGCCATGATGTTGATCCATTGAATAAACATAAACATTCAGAACACTGATATCATGAAGCCAGTAGCCAATGAACGCTGTCAAGCAGACCATTTCTCCTCGTGTCTATCCTTGTGATAGACAATGCTACGATATCTGCGCCCCTCGGCCCAACACGTACAGTTTAAACAAGAATTTTGATTTATAAGTGGAGTTTAGATTTTTTCTTCTTCATCTGCGCATTTTGACCCAAACATCAACACCAATTATGAGTTATGAATTGAGTTCCCTGGGCGGCACTACAGACACGTGCTCAGACCCCCAACTCACTTACGCCTCTCTCTCCCTTCAGCGCATGAATCAGCGTTTCACGGTGTCATCTACTTTTTTTTTTTACCACGGCCGGACTCCAACTGAATGAGGGCAGTGTGACTGACCATGTCCTTCTGTATATAAATAGAAACCATGGCCAGCTCCAGATTTAAGGACATACAGCTGAAACTGGAATTCCCGTTTTTGTGAGGCTGGCGCGGCCGATCGGTGTTAACAATTGTTATCGAGTAGATTTATACACATACTGAACTACAATTTAATTATTTTGCGACATGTTTTTTTGAATGAATTATTATTTTGAAGATAAATAAATGGGCTATAAGAAAATATTTATCTTCAAAATGATAATTCATTCAAAAACACATGTTGCAAATTAATTAAACTGTAGTTCAATTTGTGCATAAATCTACTCAGCTTTACGGTCTTATATGTGGAGCTGCAGTGGGTTGACAAACCTTTCATCCGTACGGTGGACCTCTCATGCCAGGCTGTACTCACAAATCTCATTCTTAGCAGTGTTGTGGATGCACTGCCTCCAAAGTCATCTGTTGGTCATCTATCTCGCCCTTTCTCTCTCTCTCTCTCTCTCTCTCTCTCTCTCTCTCTCTCTCTCTCTCTCTCTCTTTCTGTGTGTGTGTTTGTGTGTGTGTGTATGAATGTGTGTATGCACATGTTGTGAGCAAGTCTTAATCAAACAATAAGTGCGCCGTAGGGTCAAACGCTCGCCTGCGGATCCGAAGGTCGTGGGTTCAGATCCTAACAGTGGGGGAATTTTTCGTAAGTGACTTCGGCTCCCAGGTCGACCCAGCGTTACATGGGTACCCTGTAAAGACCTAGGAGGTAAAGGCAGTCAGCGAGATGTTGACCACATTACCCACAAAGTGACGAAGTGCCTATAAAATATAAATCTAACCATGACCGTCTCCAGTATATTGGAGAAGGCGTTGGTCTAGCCCAGTACGACCAATAAGCCAGAAGGTGTTGAAAAGAGTCGTTGATTAAACAATAATCAAAAATGTTTTAATCACGTCCAGACAATTTACAAACACAACCGCGCCGGGTTCTCAGAGTAATGCTTCACCTGTACGGCTCGTGTGCCGTCCCAAAGGCGTCATTGATGAACACGTCGCCCAGTTTCGACAGCGACGCTCGGAAGGTGGCTATCGAATGCTCATCTGCTTTGATCTGGAAAAAAAAAAGAACATGCCATGAGTAAATTTATTAAAGCACGTTTTTTTTCTCTTTCTTCATTCGCCTTTAAAAGGGCATTTGTCAAGTTGTGTTGTTACTCACAGCCAGGATGTGATATTTGCGCTCTTAACGGTTCAACACCAAAAACATCAGATTTAGAAACACGTTAATTAGTCGATTTTCACAACATACGTGTTAATGTTCAGTGGGTCTGTATTCCTCCCCTCCCCTCCTCTCTCTCTCTCTCTCTCTCTCTCTCTCTCTCTCTCACACACAAACACACACACACAACCACAACCACACACACACACGCTGCAACAGAGCCACAGAACCCACTTGGGAAATGCAGTTATTAAAACTATTCTTCCCTGCCCTGTATATTTCACTGGAGCATGGGCGTCCAGCTGATTAAGGCACTTCAACAATGCCATCTTGCGCAGCTCCCATCATCTATCTATTCCATGCATGAGGTTTAAAGATCCGATCTGTGCTTGAGAAAATCACAGTTGCTTTCACTGAGGTCAGCAACCCGAATCCACTTCAAAGTTGTCATCCAGGGACTGCACACAGTGCAGAAAGTGCAGCCTATCTCCCACGCGCAAGTGCAGCCTATGTCCCACGTGAGAGTGCAGCCTATGTCCCACGTGAGAGTGCAGCATGTGTCACACGTGAGAGTGCAGCCTAACTCTCACTTGAGAGTGCAGCCTATCACCCACGTGAGAGTGCAGCATGTGTCCGACGTGAGAGTGCAGCCTATCTCCCACGTGAGAGCGCAGCCTATCTCCCACGTGAGAGTGCAGCCTATCTCCCACGTGAGAGTGCAGCATGTGTTCCACGTGAGAGTGCAGCTTATCTCCCACGTGAGAGTGCAGCATATGTCCCACGTGAGAGTGCAGCCTATGTCCCACTTGAGGGTGCAGCCTATGTCCCACGTGAGAGTGCAGCCTATGTCCCACGTGAGAGTGCAGCCTATGTCCCACTTGAGAGTGCAGCCTATCTCCCACGTGAGAGTGCAGCCTATGTCCCGCGTGAGAGTGCAGCCTATCTTCCACGTTATCTCCCACGTGAGAGTGCAGCCTCCCACGTGAGAGTGCAGCCTATCTCCCACGTGAGATTGCAGCCTATCTCCCTCGTGAAAGTGTAGCCTATCTCCCACATGAGAGTGCAGCCTATCTCCCACGTGAGAGTGCAGCCTATGTCCCACGTGAGAGTGCAGCCTATGCCCCACTTGAGAGTGCATTTGCGCTAACGGTTCAACACCACACTTGAGAGTGCAACATGTGTCCTAGAGAGTGCAGCATGAGTCCCACGAGAGAGTGCAGTCTATGTCCCACGTGAGAGTGCAGCATGTGTCCCATGAGAGAGTGCAGCCTATATCCCACGTGAGAGTGCAGCCTATGTCCCACGTGAGAGTGCAGCATGTGTCCCACGTGAGAGTGCAGCATGTGTCCCACGAGACAGTGCAAGCTATGTCCCACGTGAGAGTGCAGCCTATGTCCCACTTGAGAGTGCAGCATGTGTCCTACGTGAGAGTGCAGCATGAGTCCCACGAGAGAGTGCAGTCTATGTCCCACGTGAGAGTGCAGCATGTGTCCCATGAGAGAGTGCAGCCTATGTCCCACGTGAGAGTGCAGCCTATGTCCCGCGTGAGAGTGCAGCCTATCTCCCACGTGAGAGTGCAGCCTATTTCCCACGTGAGAGTGCAGCCTATGTCCCGCGTGAGAGTGCAGCCTATCTCCCACGTGAGAGTGCAGCCTATGTCCCGCGTGAGAGTGCAGCCTATCTCCCACGTGAGAGTGCAGCCTATCTCCCACGTGAGAGTGCAGCCTATCTCCCACGTGAAAGTGTAGCCTATCTCCCACATGAGAGTGCAGCCTATCTCCCACGTGAGAGTGCAGCCTATGTCCCACGTGAGAGTGCAGCCTATGTCCCACTTGAGAGTGCAGCCCATGTCCCACGTGAGAGTGCAGCATGTGTCCCACGTGAGAGTGCAGCCTATGTCCCACGAGAGAGTGCAGCCTATGTCCCACGTGAGAGTGCAGCATGTGTCCTACGTGAGAGTGCAGCATGAGTCCCACGAGGGAGTGCAGTCTATGTCCCACGTGAGAGTGCAGCATGTGTCCCATGAGAGAGTGCAGCCTATATCCCACGTGAGAGTGCAGCCTATGTCCCACGTGAGAGTGCAGCATGTGTCCCACGTGAGAGTGCAGCATGTGTCCCACGAGACAGTGCAAGCTATGTCCCACGTAAGAGTGCAGCCTATGTCCCACGAGACAGTGCAGCCTACGTCCCACGGGAGAGTGCAGCATGTGTCCCATGTGAGAGTACAGCATGTGTCCCACGTGAGAGTGCAGCCTATCTCCCACGTGAGAGTGTAGCATATGTCCCACGAGAGAGTACAGCCTATGTCCCACGTGAGAGTGCAGCCTATGTCCCACGAGAGAGTGCAGCCTATGTCCCAAGTGAGAGTGCAGCCTGTCTCCCACGTGAGAGTGCAGCCTATGTCCCACGAGAGAGTACAGCCTAGGTCCCACGAGAGTGCAGCCTATGTCCCACGTGAGAGTGCAGCCTATCTCCCACGAGAGAGTGCAGCCTATGTCCCACGAGACAGTGCAGCCTTTGTCCTGTGAGAGAGTGCAGCCTAAGTCCCACGCCTGCATGCAGCCTATAATATAAGCGACGTAGGCTGAGGCTGTGAGGTGGGGGCTGTCCTTAAAGAGGGGACGTTGGGATAAGTTTCTTCGTGTTGTGGGACCGTTAAGAGCACTCACATCGTGGAATATAGAACACGTAATACCGCCAGCCGGTAACAACAAGTAAAATACTACTTGTTGGTATCTGGTCATTAGGCATGACACCCCCGCAACATAGGACAGGCCCTGCGACACGTCGAGGCATGTATGGGAAGGGAAGTCAAGTTCTTTCTGGGCCGAAAAACGTTACTATAACCAATAACTTAGTCCTCCTGGGTAGTAATGTACAAATTATATGTTGCCCATACAGCAAGATCCCTCTTTCGGCCTGGCTTGTTTGCTCCTAAGGAAAGGTAAGACCGATACATTTGGAACAAAGCATAATGCGAAACCTGGCGTATCAGAAGAGCAGTGCCCTCTTCACCTGTCGGAGCTGCCCTCTTAGATAGGCAGCCAACCAAAACTAAGGACCCGGTTTTCCATGCCATAACATAACAATCTTCAGGTTGCCTGTCCCCTTTGCCTGTCTACTATCAGAGAACTCTAACTGGAATCTTCTGGAGGAAAGTGCCAGATTTCTTAACCGTTCTGACGGGCGTTTGTCTACTAACACATACGCTTGCACATAACTTAGAGGGACGTAGAAGACATAGACTGGAACTGGTTTTACAAACGTTAGTCTCCCCAAAACAAAGCCGGTCACGTTCCTTTTACAAGTTTTTTGGGCTGTTCTACCTTCCTGCAGGTTACGGGTGTGTCGATCTGTTGTTTGCTTTCTGGGTTGTCTTGCATTTACGCATTTTTTAAGAGAAAGAGAATGCCTGTGACATAGGTTTCATCACTCTCTAACGGGGTTTTGTGTTAGACCCAGTTTGTTGATGTTGTTGTAGTGTTAAAAGCGCTGGCGTGCTGAAATATACAATAAGCGTAAATCAACGGCATTGCTGGAAACCTCCATAACCTTTTGGCAAGGAAGCGTGGCTCAAAGTCGACCATCAGAAGTGAACTAGACTGAAGGTCGACGAATCAGAATTGAGCTAGTGTGCAACACTGTGTAAATCGAGAGACTAACGTTTGTATTACCACTGTGACGTATAAAACATACAGAGACAGCAAGTTAGAGGTCACTGCCAGTTACCACCTTGTTGCCTAGCGCATCCCGACCTTTGCCCTCTTCTTCCAGGTGAAAACGCAAGTTCTCCAGCAGTATCACGCTCCCGTGAGGTGGACTGATGCATACCTCCTCAACTTTGGCTCCTACACAGTCTTCCAGAAAGGTGACTTTCCTGGATGAGATCGATTGTGGTGGGGTAAAGGATGAAAGTGAAAAAGCATGATGAATGTATTGTTTTCGTTGTATATGTTGTGTGTAAAGTATCGCAACACTTTGTGTTTTATGTTTAATGTTCAGTTAAGAATCAACATCACAAGCACTTGAGACTGCCATAAGCTCTTCGGCTCTTTCTTCAGCAGCAAGGACAGAGTTCCAGTTCCAGTCGTAGCAACAGCAGTCTGATTGTATATTCGTCTCATCTTTCCCTTGATCGTCAACCAGATCCCCAGGTCACTACTCGTAATACCATTCTTTTCAGACTATGTGAGTTTATATATATATAGTTATATGGTGAAGCTCACTGATATACTTTTCGTTCGGTTTTAAATCTTACCTTGATATTTTCAGACTATGATGTTCACCTTCCCCCAAAGGGGCCTTACAACATTTAGGTTGTCATGCATCAATTCACCACCAAGTTCTACCTGCGACCACTGAATCGATGCGTGTTGCTTTTCACGAAGCATATCAGTCTCCACCATTCTCAACATGCTCTGCTAGTTGGTTACAATTACAATAAGGACATGTGTGCACAGCTCATTCTCAAGCTATCGAAAGACAGTAGTGACTGCCTCCACCTCCATTCTCAAACCAGATGTTGTGGTGTCATATGCCAGGCTCTGTTGCACTAAGCGACGTCTATTCACTTTTGCTAAGAACCCCCAATGAGCTTCGACTGCCTATCAAAGAGTCATCTTTGTAGATAATCAGATCAGCTAGAACGAGAATTGCCTTAAACCATTTGTTGAACTTCTAATTCTGCAGAGCCCGCTGACCAGTCCCTGCACCTACGGCCCAGTATGATCAGAATCCTACACAAGTCTGACTTTTGCTGGGACATTCTGACCCACTAATCCCCTAGCCCAATGGTATCGAGCCTCCACACATGTCTAATTGTGTCTTCAGCTTGAGCCATCCAAGACCTTACTCTTTTCAGTCTGTACCCTTAGCCCTGTCTAGGGTTTCATGCAGGAGGTGTTTCTTATCTGCGATTACTCTGAGAAATGACTTAATTAGCCAGCAACACTTTGAGACTATCGGTAATAGTACAAGTATATATTGCATATGTACTACGGGGGTATCTCTAGTACATCCCAGAATTACTCTCTTTGTTTCCTTCTGAATGCGTTCGTTTCAACAGCTGACTCTTTGATTTAATAAGCATTCCAAGTCCATAATCTATCACCGACAGGATCGAATGCTGGAACATTGCGAACAACATTCTTTGTCCCATATGCATTGATGTCATAACCTTAAGTGCACGGAGTACTTTTTGTCATTTCGCTGCAACTGCCTCCATATGATCCCTGAAGGACAGGCTTCTATCGAATGTGACACAAAGGTACCTCAGTTTGCTTTCTCTTTTGATGTTTAAATCGATAATTGTGAGACCCGGAAGATCAACTCTTACTATTTTATTGTCCAGGAAGCACCATAAAACAGCCATATTTTCTAGGTCGATGACAGCACCAACTTCTGCACACCGGTCAGTCAGTCTAGTTACCTGTAGTTCTTGGGCTGTCTGATGCCTATAGCTCTTGGGCTGTCTGTTGCCTATAGCTCTGGGGCTGTCTGTTGCCTATAGCTATTGGGCTGTCTGTTGCCTATAGCTCTTGGCCTGTCTGTTGCCTATAGGTCTTGGGCTGTCTGTTGCCTATAGCTATTGGGCTGTCTGTTGCCTATAGCTCTGGGGCTGTCTGTTGCCTATAGCTCTGGGGCTGTCTGTTGCCTATAGCTCTGGGGCTGTCTGTTGCCTATAGCTCTTGGGCTGTCTGTCGCCTATAGCTCTTGAGCTGTCTGTTGCCTATAGCTCTTGGCCTGTCTGTTGCCTATAGCTCTTGGGCTGTCTGTTGCCTATAGCTCTTGGGCTTTTGCCTGTCGCTTGATACCATCGTATGTTAGAACAAATGTGAACAACGAAGCTCTTGACATCATTAAAATGTGTCCCAGTCAAACGTGAAGCAGTATGCAGGGTGTCGTCTGCTAAAGTCATTCTTTGCACTCAAAACATAATGTCTCATCAACGGAATAAAGAATTTGTGTTGTTGTTGTTGTTGTTGAACTATTCAAGAAATAACAACAGACACGTTGCAGAAGGAATTCGACAATAAGAAGAGACGTGTACAATCATGTCTTGAAGTCCGTGATATGTTGAATGTTGAATTAGGAATCGACATCACAGCACTCGGGACATCCCTATAAGCGGTCTGTGCCATCTTCAGCAGCAAGCGAAGATTTCCAATTCCGATGGCACCAGTCATCATCATCAGGTGCCTTGCCGACTGGCGTGGGCCTCTCCATAATCCGCGATCTCCTGCAGCATGTATCAGTTCGTGTGCCGACACACCTCCATGCCATGCAACAAGACTGTCAAGCATCTTCTCTCGTTGTCTTCCTCTATCCCTCCTTCCACAGATCTTTCCAGTGGTCACAACATGTTCTATTTTCCCTCTTCTCATAACATGGCCAAAAAATGATGACTGTCTCCTTCTGATGTCAGTGATAAGTTGTCTTCGGGCTCCCGCCTCTTTTAAAACCTCTTGGTTGCTCTTTTTAGCTGTCCAAGGTATTCTAAGCATTCTTCTGTAAAATCACACCTCTGTGGCCTCCAAAAATTGTTTGGCCTGCCTACCGATTGTCCAGGATTCACATCCATATGTTAAAACTGGATGTATGTAGCAAGCAAGAATTCTTTTTCTAACTCTCAATGACAAGGATATATTGCACAAGATGTTTTTCATTTTATAAAATGAAGTTTTTGCCTGTCCAATTCTGTTTCTTATTTCAGTTATGCATCTTCCATCTGATGTTATCCATGTGCCCAGATACTTAAATTTCTGTACTTGTCTTAAAATAACATCATTGACTTTTATTACACATTTAGGAATAATAATAATAATATGAGAATCAACACTGAAAAGACAGAAGTAATGTCAATAGGAAAAAAGAAGACAGATCTAAACATAACAATAGAATACAAAGGCATTAAACAGGCATCTGAGTTTAAATATCTGGGAACTACATTTACCGAAGATGGGAAATTGGATAAAGAAATTGACATTAGATGCAGTAAAGCAAACCGAGTATTGGGACAGCTAGCCCCCCTCTTACAGCATAAGACAATCCCAATCAGCACAAAGAGACATCTTATTCAAAGCATATTTATTCCAACTCTGTGCTACCAGTGCCAGACATGGTCACTCACAACAAACCATAAAAGAAAATTAGTAACCACGGAAATGAGATGTCTGAGAAGGGCTGTAGGAGTGACCATAAGAGATAAGATCAGAAATGAGATCATAAGAGAACAAGTCGGCACAGAACCAATTCTGGATTACATACAAAGACAGCAAGTGAAATGGTTTGCCCACTTAGAGAGAATGCCTTGTGACACCATACCATACAAAGCATAAATGGGAAGAGAAGAAGGACGTAGAGCACGGGGTAGACCAAGAACAAGATGGAAGGATAACATCAGAGAAACTCTACAACAGCACGATGTGCCTATGGTCGAGGCAGCCAGAAGAGCTAGAAACAGAACCTTATATCTCCCTCGACACCCACAGCGGTAAAAGAGGAAGTGAAGAAGAAGAAGAAGAAGAAGAAGGAATAATTTGTTTCTTTGATACCACCATTACTTCTGTCTTCCCATTATTCAAACTGAGGCCCATTCTTCCACTTTCTAACACCACAATGTCTATCATTTCCTGTAATTCTTTCTGACTTGTTGCTATCAAGACTGTGTCATCAGCATAACGTAAATTGTTTATATTGTGCCCACCAACCACGATTCCGGGCATATCAATTAAAGATCTCATAATATATTCACTGTATATTGAAAACAAATCAGGTGAAAGTACACATCCTTGTCGTACGCCCCTCTTTATGCTTTGAAATGTACCTAAACAGTTGTTAATTCTTATAGCTGCTGTTTGCTGCCAATACATATTCTTTATTATTCTTAGATCTTTCCCAATGTTTAATTTTTCTAACAGTTTGATTACTTCTTCATGCTTCACACAGTCAAGTGCTTTTGTATAGTCTATGAAGCATAAGTACGAATCAGTCTTTACTTCTATAGCTCTTTCTGACTATGTCCTTAGGATGTATATGGCATTGTTTGTACCTTTTCCTTCTACAAATCCACATTGTTCATCGCTGATTCCTGGTTTAATTTTGTTTCTTATTCTTCTCATAATTATTCTCAGTAAAATCTTAGTCATGTGACTCATAAGACTTATTGTGCGATGGTCTTCACATTTTAAAGTGCCTGGTTTCTTCGGCAGAGCTATAAATATGGATTTTAACAGGTCATTTGGAATATACCCACTGTTATAAATATCATTTAAAAGTTTAGTTATTATTTCAATTCCAAAATTTTCCAGTGCTTCGATTTCTTCCAGTGAGATGTCTGGCCCGGGTGCTTTTCCTTTCTTCATATGATGTATTGCATCCTCAACTTCTGCAGTAATTATTGGTGGACCATCATTGTTGGTCTGTAGTTCTACGTCTGGTCTATTATCATCATACAATTCCCCTATATACTCTGTCCATCTGTTAATTATATTACTATGTTCCTTTTAATAAGTCACCATCCTTTGATTTCAAACATCCAGTGCTGTTACGTGTCATCTTTCCTGTTAACATATTTATCTGTTGGTACATGGAATGTGAGTCTTTCCCGTGATTTTCCCCAATCTCTGTACACATTTGATTCAGCCAGGCTTCTTTAGCCACTTTGCATTTGTTCACTATTTCTTTTTGTATTCTAGAGTATTCTTCTTAATCATTCTTTTTCTTCCTTCTTTCATCCATCAACTGCAGAATTTCGGTTGACATCCATTTCTTTTTTGCAACTGTATGGGTTGGTGGGATTGTCTCTTTTGATGTCTGCTGAATTGACTCACGCAACATATCCCACTGTTCATCAATAGTCTGTATAATTTCCATTGCATTATACCGGTTTTGTACAGTGACGTTGTACTGTTCCTTAATTTCTTTATCCGTTCTAAGAATTCCTAAATTTAACTTGATGTTCTGTGGTGTTTTTCTAATGTTCTTTAGTTTTATTCTAATTTTTCCTACAACTGGAACATGGTCACTAAAGCAGTCTGCCCCTGGTCTAGTTTTTGCTCCAACTAAGCTGCTCTGGAATCTTCTTGAAATCAAAATATAATCAATCTGATTGCGAACATTATCACCAGGACTTTTCCAAGTCCACAATCTTCGAGGATGGTGTTTAAACCAGGTGTTACCTTTTATCATGCTGTGCGACTCAGCCCATGCTATTAATCTGTCACCTCTCACATTCTTTTCTCCTAGGCCATAGCCACCTGTTATTCCGTACACTTTTTGACTTCCTACTTTCGCGTTGAAATCTCCAAGTACCATTGTTACTTCACAATTTTTGCATTGATCAACAGCCATGTCTAACTCATCATAAAATGCTTCAATGTCTTCCTCTGAACTATCTGCTGTTGGGGCATAAATCTGTACTAAGTTGATGTCAAACGGTCTGCCGCGAAGTTTTACTAATAGTACTCTATCTGATATTGTCCAAAATCCTTTAACAGTTTTTGAGTTCTTTGGATCCAAAATAATACCAACTCCCTTACTATATTCCCTCCCACCCGAGTAGATAATTATGTGATGATCTGAATACTTTTCCCCTGCTCCTGGCCATCTCATTTCACTAATTCCTAGTATGTTGATGTTCATTCTCTTCATTCTGATTATTTTTTCTGTCTTGCCTCTCCTTTAGTGTTGAGCGCCGAATAGATCCCCTTGTAACTCCTCGCAGCGCCATTCTTCCAACAACTGTTACACTGAACATTTCAGTGGTACTTACCCGCTTTCCAAAAACAGCGGCAGACTTTGCAGTGACTATTTTAACTGATTTAGTTAATTCGTTGAATAAACAAACACTAAAAGACAGTGACTATTTTAACTAATTTAGTTTATCCGTTGAATAAACAAATAATAAAAGACAGTGACTATTTTAAATAGTTTAGTTTATCCGTTGAATAAACAAACAATAACAGACAGTGACTATATTAACTAATTTAATGATCTTTTTAACAATATTTTTTGACGACGTAATGCAATTTCTTTTTCAAATTTGTTCTGCATGCGATGTGTAGCGACACTTTGCAAACTCCCTCTATTTGCTAGTGTACAGACATAACTCGTGTTCTAAAATTACTTACTGTAAGCTGCAGTTTCTTTCTGTGAGAGCAGTGCCTCTGAGGGGTGTGCTGTCCGATAGGTTTAGCACAAAGAAAGATATATTTGCCTACAAAGGTAAACTAATAAGAACTGTTTATTGGCCACTTTATGCGGCCAGTGCCAAACAGAGACATTGCACTAAAAATACATCAAAAGAAAACGGCATTTGTAAAACATATGAACTGTTTGAGACTCCTGCAGATTATCCGGCCCTAAAGCTATATATAGCTCAGTTAGTTTATGTATTACTCCATAATACACAATACATACGCAGTTGGAAATCAAAAAAAGAGTGGCCTAACGGCGCTGCCAGGGCAAAATTTGGAGTTACAAATCTATCTAAAGTTTTCAGAAACCTCGCCGATGCAACAGAGCTCGTGCACTGCGCTGAGATTCTTCGGACTCAGGCTAGAGTTAAGAAGAAGAACAGAGCACTTATGGGTTACCACCTGTGTGACACGATGTTGAACCTTTGAATAGACATAATTAACATAAAACTTACTCCAGCACTGGGGTGATGCTGGCGTGGACACCAGACAGTCCTGAACCCCGAGTGCCCACATAGGAAACTTGTAAGCTGAGGTTGGGGATGTGAGGGGATGTTAGCCTTGCCCTCGTATCCACTCCCCGGAACTCTTCCTCCTCATTATCACCATCATTACAGTCATCTTCATTCATAGACTAGACAGCACGTACCACCTACCTCCCCAACAACGTCTACAACTCGGCAACCACCACTTTCATGCTGGCTTTATAATCCGGGCGTCCCTCGGGTTTGCCCAGGTGGGACATCAGCACCACAGACCTGGCGCCTTTCTCTAGCGCGAACCTCACCGTGGGCAGCGTGGCGACAATCCTGCTGACACAGATGGCAAAAACAGACTCTGGGTGTGGTACATGTTCGTTTTTTCATTACCAAGTTTTTGAGTGTACTTTTTCATAACATGTCAAACACACACACACACACACATGCATATATATATATATATATATATATATATATATATATATATATATATATATATATATATATATATATATATATATATATATATATATATATACATATATACATAAGTAAAAAAGTAAAGGACCCTTTCCACGCCTTAAGGCTTATAGGGCATATAGGGCTAGACCTATATTTTTATAGACCAATCGGCACAAGATGGATGATGTGGTCAGCATCACACCCGCCGCCTTCACTTTCCCGGGACTGCACCCGGTACCCACTCAAGGCTGGGTCGACCTGGGAGCCAAGGTTATTTTTGAAATAAGTCCGGCTCCGCCTGGGAGCGTACCCACGACCTTCAGATCCGCGGCCGAGCGTCTAGCCGCTCGGCCACGGTGACTCCCATATATATACAATACATAAAACACTGCAGCTCCTAGAGCTCGTCTGTTTCTCCAAGTGCACAGTTGCAGTGATGTTCTTTGCCATCCTCCTTGATATGTAGACGCTCTGTATCTATGGGTACCACTTGCCCTCTGCTAAAGCGGCATAAGCTCGTCTAAGGTTTGATCACTCTGGGTTAGCATCATGTTCCTCAACTGGACGGTATTGTTGAACCGAAACCACAACTGCTGCGCAGGGACAGATACAACTTCTACACAGTGTCAAACAGAGCGAATGTTCTCTCTCACTTCTGTTAGTACAGTTTCTCAACGTACATATTTTGCTAGCAATCACAGCGAAACAATCATACAGATCATGTAGGCTATATTCTACAGTACAAGACGGAGGTCACAGGTGAAGAGCATTGTCTCGAACTTTTCTGCTGTGTATCCCGGTGGGCTAAGGAATGAACAGGCGGACGGACTGACTGGTTCCGCACAACTTGGTGAAATACTGAAGCATGATAACGCAGACGTGATTAAGGTCTTATGGGAGCACGTGTACAATTCGGAACAGCAAACTGACCATCAGTCTGTGAGAGTGATGCATCGAGGAGTGACGAGGGAATTTGGCCGATACTGGACACTGATGAAAATCAAGCCGGACGTATAATCAGACTGCGACTGGCATCATTGAAATTGGAACTGCGCTGGCTGCTGAAGATGGGGACAGACCGCTTATGGGTATACCCTGAGTGCTGTGATGTCGGTTTAGCTCAACTCCACAATACAACCGCCTTCTTCGACTTCTGGTTCACGGCAGACCACGAGATAAGTTCTCGTCTTTCCTTGGTTTATGAGGCCTTTGGTATTCCGTACCGCACGTATTCTTGCCCCTGGGTTAACACTCAAAACAAGGTCATCACAGCATTAAAAAACTCTGAAAAGCAGTGCTTATCTCTTTCTACACATAAGTGAGCTACATAAGTTAGTTTCCTGTCCTTTATAGCAAGTTGCAGCACCTGTCCTAGCACTTTTTTTGCTGTTGTGGTTTTTCTAGGAAAATGTTTATCTCAGTGGTTTGCAATTGCGCTGAATGGTCAGCTCTCTGTTCCAGTGACGAAATCACCGCAAGACGTTCTGCTGCCAAACTGCCTGCAGCTGGGATCAAACCCGACAACCCGGCATTACGAAGCTGGTTCGCTACGTCTAAGCCACAATAGATTCTCATTTCAACCACATGGGTTCACATTTAAAAAAAGAATGAGAATTAGGGAGTGATTCCTACTTCTGTAAACAACTTTTTTTTTTTTTGGGGGGGGGGGGGGGGGAACGGCACGCGTTTAAATATAATCTGTGTCCGTCCAGAGAAGCCGGAATCTGCAGAATAAGACATACAAATAGACAGACACACGGTGACAGTACTAGAAGTAAACAGAAACACAGTGACAGTACTAGAAGTAAACAGAAACACAGTGACAGTACTAGAAGTAAACAGAAACACAGTGACAGTACTAGAAGTAAACAGAAACACAGTGACAGTACTAGAAGTAAACAGAAACACAGTGACAGTACTAGAAGTAAACAGAAACACAGTGACAGTACTAGAAGTAAACAGAAACACAGTGACAGTAATAGAAGTAAACAGAAACACAGTGACAGTACTAGAAGTAAACAGAAACACAGTGACAGTACTAGAAGTAAACAGAAACACAGTGACAGTACTAGAAGCAGACAGACACACGGTGACAGTACTAGAAGTAAACAGAAACACAGTGACAGTACTAGAAGCAGACAGACACACAGTGACAGTACTAGAAGTAAACAGAAACACAGTGACAGTACTAGAAGTAAACAGAAACACAGTGACAGTACTAGAAGTAAACAGAAACACAGTGACAGTACTAGAAGTAAACAGAAACACGGTGACAGTACTAGAAGTAAACAGAAACACAGTGACAGTACTAGAAGCAGACAGACACACGGTGACAGTACTAGAAGTAAACAGAAACACAGTGACAGTACTAGAAGCAGACAGACACACGGTGACAGTACTAGAAGTAAACAGAAACACAGTGACAGTACTAGAAGCAGACAGACACACAGTGACAGTACTAGAAGTAAACAGAAACACAGTGACAGTACTAGAAGTAAACAGAAACACAGTGACAGTACTAGAAGTAAACAGAAACACAGTGACAGTACTAGAAGCAGACAGACACACGGTGACAGTACTAGAAGTAAACAGAAACACAGTGACAGTACTAGAAGCAGACAGACACACAGTGACAGTACTAGAAGTAGACAGACACACAGTGACAGTACTAGAAGCAGACAGACACACAGTGACAGTACTAGAAGTAGACAGACACACAGTGACAGTACTAGAAGTAGACAGACACACAGTGACAGTACTAGAAGTAAACAGAAACACAGTGACAGTACTAGAAGCAGACAGACACACAGTGACAGTACTAGAAGCAGACAGACACACGGTGACAGTACTAGAAGTAGACAGACACACAGTGACAGTACTAGAAGTAGACAGACACACAGTGACAGTACTAGAAGTAGACAGACACACAGTGACAGTACTAGAAGCAGACAGACACACAGTGACAGTACTAGAAGTAGACAGACACACAGTGACAGTACTAGAAGTAGACAGACAAACAGACAAACACACGGTGACAGTACTAGAAGTAGACAACATACCTGTGATTGTTTACAATCTTCCCGTCCTTCACTGGCACATTGAAATCAGCCCTGGTTGGCATAAATGGAAGCAGCAATATAAGTATAAATATAAACAAAAAATATACTTATAAATACCATATATATATATATATATATATATATATATATATATATATATATATATATATATATATACACACATACACACACACGCTTAAATATTTATAAACGTATACATTATTGTATACATACAAATTAACAAAAGTATGTATAAAAATATACATTAAAATATACAATAAAATATATGTACATATGTGCAAACAAATATGCATACATTAAAAAAAATATTCATACGCGTGTACTTAAATATATTTAAACGGATAATCATAAACATAAATGAGCACAGAAATCATTTTCATCATCATTCCGAGCCCTTGAGGTTTATTGCTGCTGAAATCACCTGCCTTCATTTATCTCCGTGATTGGCCTTCTCTGTCCAGTTAATTTTTCAATGCAGTAATTAAGGAGGGTGTTTACATGAGGTTTTCCCACAAACAATCAAAAAACATCCCTACCCTCACCCAAATGAGAAGAGAAGAATATCTACACTAAGCCAGTTTAATAGAATACAAAACCCGCATCTCCGCTAGTATAAATTATCAATCTATTATTGATTATTATCTACCCCTATCACCTAAATAAATCAATACACCACACCCCATTTGTGATCAGGAACACACACGCACGCACACACACACACACACACACACACACATATATATATATATATATATATATATATATATATATATATATATATATATATATATTTATATATATTCTTCTTTTCTTCACTCCTGGAATGCCTCACGGCGTCAGGGCAGAAATAAATCTTTGGAACGGGCCCTTCTGGTAACCAATGCTCAATCTAGGAGCCGGTTGAAGGAGGCACGAAGTTTTTAGTTTTTTTTTTTCGCACATCAAGTATCAAGGGCCCCCTTCTGTTCGCTTAGTAGAAACTACTTGTGAGTGTTTCTGACATTTCTGCGGTCGATCTAATGATTGAAAAATGTCCGTTTCCTGTCGAATTTGAGTACATGAGCCTCGGATCCTCATGCGAATGTCTAGCTGCTACAACATGGCGGCTCTGTTTAATATGTAAAATAATAAGAGACTTTTTTCCCCGCCTTCATGCGTATTGGGTATATAGGGCTAGACCTATTTTTTTATAGACCAAACAGCCCTTGGTGGGTGATGTGGTCAGGCCAGTCGCATTTACTTCCCGGACTGTACCACGCACCCACTCAAAGCTAGGTCGACCTGCGAGCAAAGTTCATTTGAAAAAAAAAGTCCCGCTTCCCTCAGGACCCGAACCCACGATCTTCAGATGCGCAGGCGAGCGTCTAGCCGCTAGACCCCAGCGGCTCCCTCTACTCAATATGTGACAAATCAAAATACAATGAAACTATGATAATTATGCGCAATTTTCGCACCTGATCAGAATTCGCTTTTCTCTTAGGTCCACCTGATCAATGGTTAACTTGTTCCGACTGGCAAAAAGGTTCTGTGAACGTTAATAAACACACACATAAATTGGTGGGGAAGCCGTAGAAACTATACAATAAATAGATTTTCATCGACTGATTGGCGCTTGAAGAAAGAAGTAGAGAAACAAAAGGATACACTCTACTACATAACAAACGAATGTTATAGTTACCACCACCGCCGCCGAGGGGATTATTAGGTCCTCGGACAAGGCTAATAAGCCGCCCCCCCCCCCCCCCCAGCTAGCTACACAAAGAAAGATATAAAACCGAACGAAAAGTATGTCATCCAGCTTCACAATATAATAATGTCACTGTACATGCATTCTGAGTGTCTCATCTGAGCATCTGAGAAGAAACACTGAATATAAACTATGGCTAAGGCTTGGTTTAGAGTTTTAACAACTGATCAACATCATGGCACACGGGTAGTAACCTATAAGTGCTCCGTTCTTCTTCTAACTCAAGACTGAGTCCGAAGAAGCGCAGGTTAGTGCAGAGGCTCTGTAGAACCGGCAAGGATCCTGAAATACTTTGGGTAGATTTTCAACTCCAAATTTTTGCCTGGGCAGCGCCGTTAGGCTACTCTTTTCGATTTCTAACTGAAAAGGGGATTTTTTTTTTCGTGCGCAGCAGTGCACACGCGCGTCCGATCTCACTACCTAGAGACCAGGGGGATTTACTAGAAGTCCACGTGAAAAATATCCCAGCCCTTACCGGGGACTGAACCCAGAACATCTAGCACTCGAGGCGGAAACCATACCTCGAGACCACGCAGCTCCCCAAATGATAGCAACAACGGTCATGAAATTGCACGGTATATTTCTGGAACTCTTCTTAACGCAGCCGAGGTCTTGCTAGTCACACTCGCTATCGCCATGGACTGTGAATCCCATGCCTCCCCAAAGCACAGTATAGCACTATCTTCTGGGGGACGGAAAGGTGGCAAACAGTATTATTTATTAATTACATTCAAACATACTTGTATCAAAAAAAAAAGAGGACAGGTATTGCTGAAAAAGATACAGCAACTATAAAAAACATTTGAAAATAATCAGTAATGCACCAAAATAGATTAGCAATGAATATAATACTTTAACAGTTCTGGATGACTAGATCATAATAGTTATTATAATTTAGATGTAATTGTTTTTATATTCTGCTAAACAAATGTACTTTCCAAGCCTTTTCTTTTTCTTGTAAAAATTTTTTTTTTTTTTTTTTTGTAAACACTGTCCCCTTCAGGGAACCCCTTTTAGTTCTATGGGTCCCCCTTTTATTTCCATGTACTGGCTGTACCTCCCTCTCCTCAGCCAGGTTAGCGAGCCGGAATCGAACCTGTCTTCCCCAAATGACGACAGCGCCAGCTGCTAGAACAAGTTTATTGGGGATGTATAAGCACTTCTGAGGTGTCATCAGTAATCTACTCTTCCACACAAACTGATCCTACATATATGGGCAGATTCGTTTGTGTTGTCTAGTGTAATCTTTTGTGAACGAGAGGTTATCACATTGGGGACGTCGCGTCTGCTTTAGCAGTTTCACAAACTAGCAATGGCATGTTTTAAATGTAACATTTGAATGCTGGTTAAGTTTAAATGGCACACTATGTGTGTGTGTGTGTGTGTGTGTGTGTGTGTGTGTGTGTGTGTGTGTGTGTGTGTGTGTGCATGCGTGTGGATGCGTATGTGCATGAGTGCAGTGCTCGCGTTTGTGTGTGTAAGTTGTCTGTAATATTTGCGTGAGTAATTGTGGCGGTGGTGGTAGCAATAATTGCAGTTTAGAACAAGTGGTAGTTGGGGCAACAGCAGTAGGAGGGGAAGTCGTACAGTAGTAGTAGTAACCTTATTGGCTGAAGTATCAGCAGTTTCAGTAGTACTAGCAGCAGTAGTAGTGTTAGCAGTTAGTAGCAACAGTAGCAGAAACGTGCACAATTATTATTATTAGTAGTATTTTTTTAGCAGTAACAGTAGTCGTCCGGCAGCAGCAGCAGCAGAAGCAGCATTAGGAAGAGAAGCATTTGTAGCACTACTAGTAATGGCTATCACTTATACACCTCCCCTCCCCCCCCCCCCAACCTGTCGTCAACACTTCTCATAACTGTTTTTGTATTAACCAGCATTTTTCATTGAATGTTACAGGAATGAGTCCAGGATTTGACCGGGACAATGTCCCAATTATGAAACATCCGGAGGAGAATGCAGAGGCAACGTTCTTTGGACACATTTTTAGTACAAGTAAAATCTGGTGAAACTCAACAAGGTCCAGGAAGTGAAAGCAGACAGAAGTAGGAATAGCAGCAGCAGCAGCAGCAGTAAGAAAAGTATTATTTGCAGCAGCACTAGTAACAGCTGTCATGTGAATATCCCCCATCCCATTTTTCAAAGTCGTTAACACTTGTCCACACATAACTGTCTTTAGATTTATCAATAAACGTATGGTGCGTTGCATGGTACAGGACGAGTTACGGTTGGGGTCAGGAACTATCCAACAGATGCTAACCACTCTGGACCTCTGAAGCGACGCGAGCCACTGTACACTGAGCCTACCTGTCCTAGCCTATCGCCGCCTGCGTTGCCAGTCAGTTACAGTCACGACATGTGTGTGGATACCTATCAAAGTGATTTTATAGGATAGAGCGGAACGGAAGAGTAGACTGCGAGCCTTGTGTGACACACAATGAGACAATATAATGATGATAGTGGAGTGGGCTCTATGGTCTAGAGGCATGAAGCCTGCCTCAAGTGCTCGAGGTCCCGGATTCAGATCCCGGTAAAGGGTGGGATTTTTTCACGTGGACACTTCTAGTAATTTTCCCTTGTCTCTGGGTAGTAAGATCGCTCGCGTGTATTGTTGCCCAAGTAAAAATCCCTTGCTAGTTGGAAATCGAAAAGAGTTGCCTAGCGGCGCTGCCTTGACAAAATCTGGAGTTAAAAATCTATCCAAAGTATTTCAGGATCCTCGCCGGCGCTATGAGGATGCTCTGAGATTCTTCGGACTCAGGTTTGAATTAGAAGTAGAACTGAGCACTTATGGGTTACTACCCTGGTGACATGATGTTGGTTCGCTGTATAGACTAAACCAGTGGAGACTACAACTTATACTTACATCGTACGCTTTGGTCGACCATTTCGGCTCTAGCAGTTTCACTCCCACCTCTACGTTCGTTGATTTTTTAGCTACGATACTCTCATGTTTTGATCCCAGCATGTCTTCGGCGACTATATCCTTTCGTCCACACAAAATCGATTTTCTAAATATAACGCTATGCGCCTTAGCGGTGTTAACTGGTAAATAAAAAGGTCGAAGCCGAAACTTTCAGAATATTTTTTCTGTTTCTTAGACTACTGTTAAAATGTGGGTCTTCTAAATAACCCAACTAGACGATGTGTAGACTAGATCGCGAGACGTTGCCTTTCACAGACTGCTTTTGTCTTCTTTGTTGCTGTTTCTTGGTGGTTCTCTTGATCTCTTTTCTCGTTAAACAGGTGATTAATGTTGTAAGCTCTGTTGGACCAAGGGCACCTTTTATTCCGGAATATAAATCACTTTACATTGACTGGAGATAGTTACTGGTGTAAGTGTCATTTTACCAAACCTTGGAGCTAGTCTGTCAAAGTAGACATCATATCTGTAATGCAGGAAGAGAAGCGGAAATTTCAGCCTTAAATAAATTGTGCAGGAATTTCATTATAACAAACAATTGCTAAATATTTAGTGATGGGCAGTCAGTGCATTGCACGGTTCTGAACGTAGAGGTTACTGATAGCGTTTCCTCGACCTACCAGTGCTCGAGTTTCCCCATGGGCGATTTAGAAAAAAAGACAGTTTCTGTAACTTTCTGAAACTGGTACGAGAGTCGCACCATGAAAGAGGTTGGGGGTCTAGCTTTTAATATTTCAAAAAATATTAGGGGTAACACATATTGATTCAAGCCAACATTTATTGCAGACGGAGCAAAGATTAAAAATTATTTCAGTTAGTACTAAAGTGGCAAACACTGAAATATTAATGAGACCATCATTAAAGATTGCAATGAAAGTTAGACCATCACTAAAGATTGCAATGAAAGTTAGTTAGACCATCACTAAAGATTGCAATGAAAGTTAGTTAGACCATCACTAAAGATATGAAACGAAAGTTGAAAGGACAGGTAAACAAAAGCCTAAGGATAGCTGAGCTGAGTTAAGTTGAGTCAAGAAATTGACATCACAGCACTCGGGGCATTCCCATGTGTACTCCGTCCTGATCTTCAGCAGCCAGCGCAGTTCCAATACTGATGGTACCAGTCACAATCTGGCCATATGTCCGTCTTGCCTTTCCTCTGAGTGTAGTGAGCCAGTCAGACCCTCTGGTTACACTCTTGTGCCTTATTCTCTCCATGCCATAATAACCTTCTTTCTCTACTGATTCCGTTGCTTGTTCCCAAAGGGCCTTGACCACATCTGCCTTGTCATTTATCAATTCACCACCCAGTGGTGCAGATCCAGTAAATCTGTCTGCCTGTTAAGCCTAAGGATAGTGACGAATATTAAGCTGGTTTAACTGAAGACAGGTCAGGAAATAAGAGACATGCCTGGACAACTGGTATTATCAACAGTTATTGACAACGAAAAAATAGCGATATACAGGGTCCATCCTGAGCCAAAGTGAGCATAGGATCGTGAAGCCGATACAGAAGTGGGACACAAATGAAATGAAGAAAAGAGGACGTGCCAAATAACCCATAAGACGAACGTTGATGAGAGAGTCCAAAGGTGCAGGACTGGATTCATCAATGACACTGTAAGTTACACGGAAAGAACCGAGTAGGAGAATAAACTGCAGAAGAGGAGGATGGTGAAAATGAGTAGCAGTTCCTTTTCAGCTAGCTGTTTTGAGTGCCCTTTGGGAGCGAGTGAACAGTGTGGAGACACAAATAGATCATTACGGACTGAGGAGAATGACGCAGGGGGTAGTAAACAGTCAAGGGAAAGCTGAGACGTGTGTACAATTAGACATTTACTGATACCTTAGGAGTTGGAACTCTTCGCTTGCTACTGAAGATGTGGGCGGAGCGATTATAGGAGTGTCTTGTGTGCTATGATGTCAATTCTTAATTCAACATTCACGCCAAATAGCTGAGCACATGGCAGAAATTGCCAGATCGTCATACAGTACAATATATATATATATATATATATATATATATATATATATATATATATATATATATATATATATATATATATATATATATATATATTTTTAAAGGACAGGAAAGAAAAAAAGAATTTGAAACACAGACTCCAGTTTCGGTATATCCAGTGTTTTACACATGCGCAGGGGGCAGCCATCAGACGTGCCAACCCAAACAGTCCGCCACCATAATTGCAGTGAGTCATCGTAGATGGCAGCAATAGTTGATTAAATGAGCAGTTACACATGCACCATTCCAGAAAGAGAATTAAAAAGTATAACTGAAGAAATATACAGAAGCACATTACTCGTAACTGACTGCCGGCTCTGGTCGCATGAAGTCTAACGTTCGTCGCTAGCCAAATACCGCGTTCTCTACTTGATGACATCTGCCGGAAGTGCCCACAGTGTGGTGGGTCAACACACACACACCGTGCTAAATGGTGCATCATCATCATCATGTCTTCTTCCTCCTTCTTTTGTCAAACATTAGTATGGGAACTCTTTGTTGGCTACTGGGGACGGTGATGGAGCACCTATGGGAATAGTGCAGTCAGTTCTTGAATAATTCATTGATTTTTCAGTCGTCACTGCATTTAGACGGCCCTTCTTCACACTATCGTCTGGAAATACAACGCCCTTGCTAATTCCTTTTACTTATAATTTTACCTTTTTATTCTCGTGAATGTGAAGGCAGTACCCATTGCATTACTTTCCACGGGGTAAGGGGCATAATGCTGTTGAAGACTGAGCAGAGTTATTCGTCTTTACTTCCCCCAGTTACTTATTCGAGGTGTTCCAGGACAACGTTTCTCAAACTATATACACCCGCGACCCTCCAAAACTGGGGATAGAATTGTCGTGGCCTATCTGACTGCTAACCAAACACAAAAGTAAAACAAATTAGATGGCAGTTTATTTGTTAAATCCGATGTCACACAATGAAAGTTTTCAGGTAAGGTGACAACTCCTGCTGCTTAGAGATTACACGATATTATATAGGTGGCTGGAGCGTTAATTCTGACAGACAAAGCACTGCAAAAGTTTTTCAAATATGGCAGTGAGGGAGATTTAAAAATTTCATTAGAATTTTACTAGCACAAGAACGGACCAAGTAGGGAGTGACCCAATTGCAGCGAAGTTGAAACCTTGACTAAGACATAGACTTTAATGCTGCATATTGCATATAATCTGGTGACCGTGTGGCAGAAGTTGCAGGAGATGATAAAGGAGAAAAAAGCTTGGAATGAGTTTGTTGAGGGTAAATGCTCCTGTTGTGGTTTAATATCATGTAGCAGTTCCTTTACAGAACCTCATTCTTATATTCCCATTAAGGCATGCCTGATGTCATCTGCCCATGTTTGTACTGGTCGTGCCCTGCCCCTCTTACCCGCTACTACCCCCTCTGATAATGGTCGTTCCAATCCGCCGTTGTGTTTGATATGGTCAAAGTATTTTACTTTCCGAGACAAGGTGTTTTCTATGAGACAATTTTCCTCAACATTCAAATTTTTCAGTATGTCAATATTTATTTGTTCTGTGGTTCATAGAAATCTAAGAATCATTTGTGGACCTCATTCAGCCGGTCCTCTACAGAATGTCGCTCTCTTTGCGGCATGTCTAAAAGTCTCGCTGTAGCTATTTCTCCAGCCCTGTGTGCTTTCATAGCCAATGCAGCTTCAACGTCTTGTGTCCACTTTCCAGGAAATCGCTCTCTTTGGGGCATGCCTAAAAGTCTCGCTGTAGCTATTTCTCCAGCCCTGTGTGCTTTCATAGCCAATGCAGCTTCAACGTCTTGTGTCCACTTTCCAGGAAATCGCTCTCTTTGGAGCATGCCTAAAAGTCTCGCTGTAGCTATTTCTCCAGCCCTGTGTGCTTTCATAGCCAATGCAGCTTCAACGTCTTGTGTCCACTTTCCAGGAAATCTCTCTCTTTGGGGCATGCCTAAAAGTCTCGCTCTAGATATTTCTCCAGCCCTGTGTGCTTTCATAGCCAATGCAGCTTCAACGTCTTGTGTCCACTTTCCAGGAAGTAGCTCTCTTTGGGGCATGCCTAAAAGTCTCGCTGTAACTATTTCTCCAGCCCTGTGTGCTTTCACAGCCAATGCAGCTTCAACGTCTTGTGTCCGCTTTCCAGCAAGTCGGCCTCTGGTTCATTTTCCAGAAACTGCACCCCCCCCCCCCCCCCCCTCAAATATTTTCTTGGTGTCGACACAGCTGGTATGAGGGAGTGAATAGATCAATGAGTCATGGGAGTCCGCAGTCAGTCAAAAACCGACAACACTAAACTCGTGGCTTTCCCAAGTGAGTTCTGTCTCCCTTTTTCCAGTAGTCAACGATGTTTCCATACGGATGGTGCCCATATGATAGTGTCATATTGTGCTATACTGAAGTATAAGAGTCCCAGGTTATGCTGATGGCGAGTGTGACTGGCAAGACCCACCTGTCTTTCACAATAATGGCATGAAAGTTCAGGATACTGTGGGAATACAAAACATTAAGAAAGAAGATAATAGTGTTCCATAATTAGGAATCATGATTTAGATGCAGACACCCAAAATGTATGTGTTTTGTAAAAGAATAGAAAACATGACTGGCGGAAAAAGAGTAAGAGGGTTACAAAGAGATAACTAACTGGATGTTGTGGTCATATGGGTGAAGGGGTGGGGACAAGGACACTGACCTGATCTGGGATTCTAATGATTATGTGGGTTGGCGAACCATGACTGTTTCTGCTTATTAGCAGGGCACATGATGTGATGATGATCAAATTATATAGGTGATTCCAACCAGATCATGTTGACTGCAGCTGCCTTCAAATCTTCTGGCCAATGTAAGAAGTAGGGAAGGAGGAAAAAGATAAAGAAGAACACAGAAGAAGAGAAAGACAAACAAGAAAAGGGAGTGGCAGGAAAAGAAACAAGAGGAAGAAAAGGAAGAAGAACACAGAATCAAAGAAGAAAATGCAGAAGACGTAGATAAAGAAGAAAATAACAACATGAGATATGAAGATTTCTTTACAGACAAATAATATTTCATTGTACCCTTTTTATTGAGTAAAATTAGGATAAATACAGAGACAACACAGCATGCACATTATGGCTAGTAGTCAGATGTCTTGAGCAACAACAACCCAAAAAAAAAAGCACAAATTACAGGCAAAATAAATACAACGCATGTATGTCAATGTCAGAGTTGCAAGATTAACATCATGAGTGTAAGGTTGATAAATGACTGTAATACTGCATAGCTAAAGCTGCCTCGGTGAAAACACCACAAATAATATTATGATTTTTGGTATTATGACAGTCGCTGTGTGAGTTCCCCAGAGTTCCCAAACTCCATTGTGTGTGAGGGAGAAAGTGGGTGGGGAATGAGAGAACAGACTCACTGTCCCTTGTAAGCATGTTGTAAAAGATAACTAATTAGGGATGTCTCCTCTAAAGTGGGAGTGTATGTGCCTGAGAGGTGGGGGGAAACAACAGTCTGCACACAAATAAGCCAGATTTGTAAAATGGATATGCATGCAAATACTTAGGTTCTGGAACAAGACTCAAGTCCAGAAGTAAATAAACAACCAGAACTTATTGCTGTAGTTTCATGCCAGTGAAGGCTAAGAACGAAAAAGAAGAAGAAGTTAAGACAGTAAAAGGAAACTGTGATGGATGACAAGCTAGATGGGGTCAATGCCCTTTGGGAACACGTGAACAACGTGGAAGTGTGAATAGATTATGGTGTGCAGAGAATGGAACAGACAATGGCGTGTGACCAGGAGATTTCACCAACACTTTATACTCAAGAGAAAGGCCAGACGGACAGGTAACCAGGTGGCCATTGGTACCATTGGAACTATATGCTCACCGCTGAAGATGAAGAAGCAGTGTGTATGGAAGCATCTTCAGTGTTGAAATGCCAGTTCTCCACTCCACTCAACTGTAGAAAGATCAACATTCCAAACATTCGGATCTATGCATGAGACATACATTAGCCGGCAATGATCAACACTCATCAACTTCAACCTGTTGTGCCCTTTACACATCATATAGGGCCTGAGACTGCTTACTCCATTCTCTTCTATCCTGTGCGATCTTTCTGATATCATAAATGGAATCCAATCCAACATTTTTGGCTTCTCTCCCCAATGTCTGTTGAAGGGCTTCTTCTGGACATCCTCACTTCACTCACAGATGAGAATTTACATATGTCTTCCCAAAATGAATGCCTTTCCCTTCCCCTGAAATTATTATAACTAGCTGCTGGTAATAAAAAACTACTAGTCTAAGACATGAATCCACATAACAGAATTTTTTTTTTTCAAAAGTGGCTGTGGCTCTTGGGTCAATCCAGTTAAAAATGAGTACCGTTACTGTGCTGGGAAGGAAGGCGGCCGGTATGATGCTGACTACTTCATCCACTGAGTAAAGTAGAAGACATTTTCCCATGCATTCAGGTCTATTAGGCATACAGGGCAAGACTTTTATTGACCAATCAGCACTCATGGGGTGATGTGGTTAACATCATGCCAGCCGTCTTGACTTCCCAGGATTTTATCTGGTACTCATTTAAGGCTGGGAGTCAAGGTCATTTCTGAAAAATAGCTCCGTCGGCACTTAATCCCACGAACTTCGAATCCGCAGGCGAGTATCTAGCAGCTACATCATGCTAAGCTCCATCACACTCTGAGTGCTTGTGGTCTATAAATATATAGATTTACCATTTTATGCCTGACATGACAAAGACATGGGGGGAAAAAGGGATTCATAAACTCTCAGAGAACTACGAAAGAGGTAATTTATAACATATTCAAAAATCATTAATGGTCCATAAAATGTCTATAAAAAATGAAACAAAAATTACACACATATTTTATGCAATATACTCTTGTATGTGATAAGTTTTACGTACAAAAAGTTAATGGTATATTGGAATTTGTACATACTATTTTTTGTAAATGTTGGAAGATGGGAAGATATGACTAATGGTCCAAATAATGATGCAAAAATTACATATAAATATAATACTTTTGATCGTCAGAATAGGAACAAAATATGCAAAGTTGTTCATTATGATAGCCCTTCATACCAGAAATTAAATACACAGCATGTTTTGTTAAAAAAAATTACAAGAAAAGCTGACTTGACTGAATCTACTACATTAGAAACAAGACACAGGAAAGAATGTTTGCTAACTAGGAACAATCAACCTTGAACTAGTCCAGTCTGATTGTAGGTTCAATCTAGCCTTATTTGGTAGAAAAGGGGGAAAACAAGAATAGACCCACTGCCTCTAACAAGCATGTCATAAAATACCGCTAATTAGGAGTGTGCTAAATATGGATTGTGAAGCCAAAAGGTGTAGATATCGCAGTCTAGCTGTAACCCACAATGCAATGTGCTAACTAATATTTTAAAAGCAAATGAAGAAGAAAAGGAAGAGGAGGAAGAAGAAGATAAAGAAGAAGAAGAATAAGGAGAAGAAGAAGAAGAAGAAGAAGAAGAAGAAGAAGAAGAAAGAGAAAGAAAATGAAAAAAAAACACATTTGGTAATCAACTTAACACTATTTAATTGTGGGAAATGTATCCTTCTAGAATGAGGGCTTATCCACTTTCACTGTATGACAATTACCCCCCAAAAAAAAGTATTAAAAAATTCGGAACAATAATAAACATGTAATAATGCACACAGGTAAGTCAGAAGTCACACAGGGCCTAAAGTTCCATTAACTCTTTGCTTAAATCAATTGTTTTTTATATTTGTATAGAACTGATAAAGAAGTACATCAAAATTAGCCAAGAAAAATATGCCAGAATAGATGATACAATTTGGGAAGTAGAATTATACATATATTTGAGGGAAGAATTAGTGACGGCGATGCCAAATTGCCACTGCCAACAGGATTCATCAACCCCTACTCCATATCTGGTTCAATTTTTTTTTAGGCGATCACACCTCTTAAACATCAAGCGCCATATTTTTTTGACAAAACCCCTTGTGATTTCTGGTTGCTGCTCAAGCGAGAACTGACAGAAATGGACCATATTTGAGTCATGAGACATCAGTGAAATGCAATGACCTAGCTGTACTCCATTACCGATGTGAATTTCCTGAAATGTTTCCAACAACGTAGGAGCGCCGGTAGCAATGTCTGCAGTTCCGTGGAGACTATCTTGAAGCGGTTTAGGTTTCCAGATCTCCAGCTGAATAATGGTCCCAGGTTAGACACTTTGTGGATAGACCTTGTCAACCATACATGATCTTACAGTTGTGCAACTTTAAAATAAAACCCCCAACAAATCTAGTAATGATTAAATACCGAATCCCCTTTATGACTCCAGACCAACCCTGTTGAACCATTGTAAAAAAGCACATACATATATAGTTGGCTTCAATAAAAAAGCAATCAATAAAATGGATGCTGCTTGCAAGGTTTACTTCTTCTTTTTAGTCATGGTGGAGGTGTGGCTTTGAACCTGCGCCTTCTGCTGAGCAAACAGGTTCATTTCATCCTCCAGGCGTTTCTTGCTCTCTTCCAGCTTTTGTTTTTCATCGGCATGCTGTTTCTTCAGGGCATCAAACCGATTGTGAAGCTGCAAAATATAGGTCATGTCATGGTCAGATATCTATATATACAATGTTAATTTGGCAAACTAGGGTCCTTAGTAGAAGCAGAGAAAAGTAACTGAATCCTGCCGAGCATGTTTGAGGAGACTAAAAGTGGGGGCTGGCTGCTTCATTCTGTTATGGATATATTTCTGTGAGATACCTCAGCTTACAGATAAGTGATTGTGAGCATTCTGGCTGGTAACTGTACAATTCTCCATTTGTGTCATATACAGCTGAAGGGCTTAGCATCAAATCAGCCTTTGCTGAAACAAGGAATAAAGATTATAAGAAGTAGACCTTATTGTGGGGGAAAAATACCAGCATATAGGTAGCACAAGAAAGGTAAAAAATTGAGCAGCAATGTTCACTTGTCATTCTGACTGGGGTATTTTGAAGTAGAATAGTTATATTTCTCATCTGGATTCAATATGTTTCATGACACTGTGTAGAGAGTTTCAGCTTCGGCTGCAAAAGCCATCCAAATATGTCATCCAATTATGAACATGTCTAGCACTTGTAATGATTTGGTTGAGGGACTGTTTTATTCAGGAATAACAGCCAAAAGCAATCGAATCAAGAGAATCTGAACAGACTCGGAATGAAAAGAAAGTTGCTTAAAGAAATAATAAAGAGGTAACTGAAAAAAAATGGTGGTTGGCACATTGTACTATGGCTTACAACGATTTCAGCAAACCGGTAATTCAATGCTGTTTTTTTTTTTTTTTTACATGCTTTTAATTATTAACCCTTTTTACCCAGAAGCTCTTTGGAACCAAAAAAAAAAAAAAAAGCTTTGAAAACAGGAACTCCTGGGGGAAATACTACCGGAAAAAAAAATACACACATCACTAATAGATTTTTTAAACATTTCTTTATATACATTCAACATAAAAAAAAAAAAATGAAATTAATGAAGGAATGTAATCAATAAACCTTGGACCTAAGAAATTTGTGATTGATACCATGACCTTGTTACCCCAGTTACTAAAGGTTAAGAGAGAACTGTGTATCATCATGGCTAAGAAAGCTAGGTTTTTTTTTTTTTTCAACAATAAAACTCATAAAAATGCTTATTTGTAGTTTAAAAAAAAAACACATACCTTTGCCCTCCTAAACAGTGTAGGCCCAAACAGAACCAATGTCACTAACTAGGCCTTACAGGGACTGGCCAATGCAGGTATGCCAGTTGAACGGCTTCTCAGGGATTAGTAATGGACAGATATGCTGGGTTTTCTGGGTCTCAGAGCTAGAGGTTTATGGGTGCAGTGGGTCTATTCTCGCCCCCCCCCCCCCCTGAACTCATCATCACTATCAAACTGATTTAATTTATAGTTATTTAATATTTGGGAAAAGGAAAAAAATCTGGCAGAAACAAACCCATCTTTCCACAGGAAATCAAACACTGACCTCCTTTTCTGCCTCTTTCAGCTCAGACTCCTTCTCCTTGACACGGATTACAAACATCTGCCTCATTTCATCTTCCTTCTTCTGCAGGTTGGTGATATGCTCCTGGCGCTTCTGTTCATAAGTCTCCGACAAGCTGCAAGTCAGAAATTATCATTAGTGGAAAACAAAACCAAACAACAAATACAGAAGAACTGGAAACACTGTTTGCAACAAATTACCTTTTAATTTAGGAGGAAGTGAAAGAAGGATAAGTAAGAAGAACAAGGAGGATAGTAAGGAGGAAGAGGAGAAGCAGAAAACAGATGCAGAAGGAAGATGGCAGAGAAGGAAAATATGTAGAAGAACAAAAATACATAAGAAAAAAATAAACACATATACAAAAGTAAATCCACATACAAAATATACACAGTCACTTACTTCAACATCCAAACAAAACAGTCAACACTCATATATCAACCATACCAAGAAAAAACCCAACTGTTACAGAAATTAATCAACACACAAAGACAAGCACATAATATTCAAAGTAAATTACTAACATACACACACACACACAATCTCAAAGAAAACAACACATATACACTGTCCTCCTGCCTCTCTACTTCTTTCTACGACAGCCAGTCAAGATATGTCTATCTGTTTATATTACAATTTCTACAGCCTCAAGAATTCCCAACCTGTTTATTTCTGCCCACATACATACACGGACCCTCACAGACAAAAACAATCAACGTACGCCAACCTACAAAGAAGCAAACGTTAACCCAACATACCTTTTAGTCTCCGAATCGGAGAACCCCATTTCCTCCAGCTTGCTGCGGCGATACCTCTCAAAATGAACAGAGTGGGTCACCTCTCTCAGGTCCTCCATGTTGGTCCGTATCAGCATTTCTCGCAGTTTCACAAAATCACAGTGGTTCTCATTTTCCACTGAAATTAGCCATTTAAAGACAATAAATGTTTCAGACCTAATTTTATTATATGTTTAAAAAAAAAAAGGCTATCCTCCGAATAACGGTCCCAAATTATCGAGGCTGGGAAAATACCCTAACAGGGCCTCAGTCGTATGTAAATTACAGACCTCTTTCCGGCGACTATACCGCCACCGCCAAGAGTATCCTCCGCTATGCGCAAAGCGGCGCGGAGGGGGCCTAAACTAGACGGCTAGACGGAACTCTCGACGGTTACTTTAACTTGGCCGAAGCTTTTCCGCGGTTTGCGGTATAGTCGCCGGAAAGCGGTCCGCAATTTACATATGACTGAGGCCCTGTTAGGGTATTTTCTTAGCCTCGATTTGGGACCGTTATTCGGAGGATAGCCAAAACAAATTATAAAGACATGCCTTCAGATGCACCGAGCATACAATGCTAAAACACATAATTTAAAACTCTCCTCAAATTATTAATGTTTTTTAAAATTGAAATATACATTTTTTAGATTGATTTTCACACCATCAACTGTATGGGGACTTTTGTTGTTGGCTACTGAGCAGGAGGCGGAGCACATATGGGAATGACCCGAGCTCAGTGATGTTATTTCCTGATGTATTCATTCAAAGTCAGACAATAGCATTTCCGACTTTCTTTCCTACATTCATAAACTAATGCTTCTGGCTTTTTTCTCTCACATTAATAATGTTTATACATACTTTTCTTATGTTAATAAATTAATATTTCTGATTAAGTCCTACGTTAATAAATTAACATTATCAGATTTACAGATTTCATATTAATAAATTATTGTCATCAGATTCAAAATTCTCATTTTAATTTAACCCTTTTTGCTTCAGAAATGGGGGAAGAGTAGTCACTAATAAATGTAGTAAAATATATTTCTATATACACCTATCATAAAAAATTAAAAAACATTTTATGAAGGAGAGTAGTCAATAAGCATGAACAGAATAGACAATTATAATTACTTTTTTTTGGGCCTAAACAGAAATGTATACGCTGACTCATAATGCCGTCTCGTCACCATGAGACTATTAACTCTTTGAGTCCCAGAGGGTTTAGCATCCCAGGCCCAAGGGGTAGTGAAAAGAAACTAAAATCGGCGCATCAAGCGTTTATTGGGCTTCTAGGCAGTAACCTATGAACGTATGATGCGTTCCTTGGGACTCAAAGAGTTAAAGTCTTAAGGCAAAATTATGACATTAAAAAAAAAAAAAACTTTCTGAAGAAAAATCTCAGTAAATACTATTTTTTTTTTAAAGTAAAAATAGTTGTACCTGGATTTCCTAAACATTGCATAGGACCAAACAGTATCAAAGCTGATATAAAGGCATGGCGGGAACTGGACGTTGTATTGCTGAAATAATGACTATTGGGCGAATCTGTCATGGATGGCAATGCCAAACTACCAGAGTCTTTGAATGAAAGGGATAACAAATGAACATTTAAAACTGACTCATTCACTCCACCGTTACCTTGAACTGTTCCCCATGGATACTGCCTGGCTTTGATCATCTTGTTTCCAACCTTGACCTCATCATTACTACCGACCACAGCAAAAGGGAGATGTTGCTGAAACAAAATATGCATCCAGGAAATCAAGCAAAGTTGTATGTAGGCATTACAATGTTTGAACATGTTTTAAAGATAACCTAGACCCAGTTAGCCCTGTGCTAAATGCTTGCCCTCTGGCCTAAAGTTTTTGGGTTCAAAGCTGCATTTTTATAAATGACTGCGACCAACAGGTTGATCCGGCATGAATTGGGACCAGGAAATGGCATGGGAAGTAAAAGCAGCAGGCATGATGTTCATTACATCACGAATCAATAAAATATGGGTGCAGCACCATATGCCTGAAGTGCTAATGAGATGAAAAGGTTATGTTACATTCATTGATGCATTTGTCTCAGAGATAAAGGTACTTACATTCATTGATGCACTGGTCCCAGAGATAAAGGTACTTACATTCAATGATGCATTGGTCTCAGAGATAAAGGTACTTACATTCTCTGATGCATTGGTCTCAGAGATAAAGGTACTTACATTCTTTGATGCATTGGTCCCAGAGATAAAAGTACTTATATTCATTGATGCACTGGTCTCAGAGATAAAGGTACTTACATTCTCTGATGCATTGGTCTCAGAGATAAAGGTACTTACATTCTCTGATGCATTGGTCCCAGAGATAAAGGTACTTACATTCATTGATGCATTGGTCCCAGAGATAAAGGTACTTACATTTATTCATGCATTGGTCTCAGAGATAAAGGTACTTACATTCATTCATGCATTGGTCCCAGAGATAAAGGTACTTACATTCTCTGATGCACTGGTCTCAGAGATAAAGGTACTTACATTCTCTGATGCATTGGTCCCAGAGATAAAAGTACTTACATTCATTGATGCATTGGTCTCAGAGATAAAGGTACTTACATTCATTGATGCATTGGTCTCAGAGATAAAGATACTTACAATCATTGATGCATTGGTCTCAGAGATAAAGGTACTTACATTCAATGATGCATTGGTCCCAGAGATAAAGGTACTTACATTCATTGATGCATTGGTCTCAGAGATAAAGGTACTTACATTCATTGATGCATTGGTCCCAGAGATAAAAGTACTTACATTCATTGATGCATTGGTCTCAGAGATAAAGGTACTTACATTCATTGATGCATTGGTCTCAGAGATAAAGGTACTTACATTCATTGATGCATTGGTCTCAGAGATAAAGGTACTTACATTCATTGATGCATTGGTCTCAGAGATAAAAGTACTTACATTCATTGATGCATTGGTCTCAGAGATAAAGGTACTTACATTCATTGATGCATTGGTCTCAGAGATAAAGGTACTTACATTCATTGATGCATTGGTCTCAGAGATAAAGGTACTTACATTCATTGATGCATTGGTCTCAGAGATAAAGGCACTTACATTCATTGATGCATTGGTCTCAGAGAAAAAAGTACTTACGTTCATTGATGCATTGGTCTCAGAGATAAAGGTACTTACATTCATTGATGCATTGGTCTCAGAGATAAAGGCACTTACATTCATTGATGCATTGGTCTCAGAGATAAAGGTACTTACATTCATTGATGCATTGGTCTCAGAGATAAAGGTACTTACATTCATTGATGCATTGGTCTCAGAGATAGTCTCATCATCTGTAGGGAACTGGTAAATGTGGACTCCATTAGACAACAGCTCAGACATCAACTGTAAAAAAAAAAAATCAAACAAACCAGTCAGTGAGAAAAAGGACTGTCTCAAAAAACAAAAGACTGTTTTTACTGCCTACAGATCACATCAGAAAGAGACAATCTACATTCTTTGGTCATGTGGTGAGAATGAGAAAACTAGAGTACATCATGACGGTAGGAAAGGTGGAGGAGAGGAGAGGCAGAGGAAGACTGAGAGGACAGATGCTGGACAGTTTGACATCAAAGCAAGCAGGATCATCTGTGTCAAAGTTGACTAAAAGTTTCATGAGACAGAAAGTTGTGGATAGACATGACTACCAACGCCACAATGCATGGACTTTAGGAAGGGGGTGAGGGAAGGGGGTGAACCTGAGGATTTATGGTCACATGGCTAGTGCAGCTGCCACGAACAATGCAGGTAGGACTTTTTATTTTTGTCCCCAACAGAAAAAAAAATCTCCATCCCTTTCTGTTTTCTCTGTGTAGGTGCACCTGATTTGGGATAACATGGGTTAAGCCCCACAGCTACTTGGTAAAAGTGTTTAAAAAAGTATATTTCCTGAGTTGGCGGGAGGGGGTAAGATCCATTGCCCCCCCCCCCTCCCCTCAACAATCATGGCATAAAAGGTGAATATTTAGTGGTTTTTCCGTTGAAATCGGAGTGCATCTGCCTGAGAGGCAAGAAACAAGCAGTCTGCACACAAATAAGCCAGATCTATAAAATGGATGCGCACAATAAACTCAAGACTGGAACAAAACAAAAGTCCAAAAGTAGAAAAACAACCAAAATTTTTCACCTAAGTTTACAGCCGGTGAATGATAAGAAGAAGGCATATGTCAAGAGTGTCAAGAGTAACCACTAAACATGTTGTGAGTTGATTAAAACTGAATAAGTCAAGTTAAAGTCCAGAGGATCAACAGCTTACAGTCACAGATCATGGTAAGCCCTGTTAAAATGAAAGGTCATATTGGGGCCCCAAGTATCCGTAAGTCTGGACCAGGCATAGAGGTGGTGATCAACATCACTACATCAGGTTTTATCCCATATGGTTTGATCTCTCTCCGCAGAACAGTTAGGAACAAAGCACTAACTCTGTAGCTCCAAAGACGACCCCCCAGGTATCTATGTAAAAACTGCACTTGTGAAATAAACTCATGACTTTCAGAACAAAACTTGACCACTGCCACAGAGACTCCCTACTGAATGTGTTGATAAGCCCTAGACTGTTTCACTCCACATCACCTCACCTTTGCTTTAAACTTGGTCAGCTCAGTCTTGGTGATGGTGTCGGCTTTGGCAATCACTGGGATGATGTTGACCTTTGTGTCCATCTGTTTCATGGTCATCAGGTCCAGGGCCTTCAACCTGCCATAAACCAGACATTTCAGGTTGAATGGTGTCACAAACAAATCTATTCTAATGAAGATCTAATAAGAAATAAGGGGGGGGGGCAACTTCATGCTGCCAGTGTCAAACTTGTACCCTTACTAAAAATCATAACTGACATAGGATGTCATAGAAGAGCTGCCGGGGTAGCAAGAAGAGACAACTCTAAACATGCAGAAATCAGAAGAAGACCAGGTCTGAAACCAGTCAAACAGTTTATGAAAGAACTACAGATTAGACTTTTTGGTCATTTGATGAGAATGCTCTGGTAGCAAGCAACTGCTTTAACTGCCTCAGAGAAACAGACCAAAGAAACAATGAATAGAGCAAGGGAAGACCGTGCAGAAGATGGAATGAGGGCATCAAGAACAGCTGAGGACCAACTTATACAGCTGAGTCTGGATAAGTAGAAGTTGCAGGGACCTAAGAAAATGCTTCCACTTATCACTCAGGATTTCTTCTTATCCAGACAGCATACACAATAGAAAAAATTTCCGCGACTAAGCTGTTCATGTCGACTTAACCTAAATTCGACTTATCCGAGTTAAGACTTAAGTGGACTCGACTGTACAACACACTGGAAAGAACATACAGTAGATCCTTACATCTCCCTCCAATATTTAGAGAAAGTCACTTGAGGAAGGAAGAGAAGAAGAAGATTCTGGTGTATTATGCATCTTCTTCTTCTTCTTCTTCTTTCTTGTGTGTTCACTGGCTGTAAACTCTGATGGAAAGATTTGGCTGTTCATCCACTTTGGGGTTTGAGTGCTGCATGCACATCCATTTTACACATCTGGCTTATTTGTATGCAGACTATTGGTCCCTTACCTCTCAGGCAGTCCAACTTTGAAGCCCCCAATTAGTGGACTCCTAAGACATACTTGTTAAGGAAGCAGTGGGTCTAATTTTGTTTTCCTTACAATGGGGCCCCGGAACCCTCATGTGGACTATGCACCAGTTAGTTCTGTTTTTGAGATGAAATGTTGGCAGTGGAAATTTCCATGACACTGGTAATGTGGAGGTTACTTGATGGCTGATATTGTAAACATCACATTTATCCCCTTTACTTCTCAGGTCATTTCCTGGTACATAATTTAGACTGGATCCTCCTGAAAGCCTTGGCCAGCTTATAAAAATTTGTTTCAATGAGGGTCTTCTCCAGAATTTTAGTCTGTAAGATTAACATCTCAAGGATGTAAATCTTCTTTTTCCTTGCATTCACTGGCTGTCAAAACCGGCAGAAAGTTCTGGTTGTTCGTCTACTTCTGGACTTTAGTCCTGTTTCAGAGCCTTAGTTTTGTATGCATATCTGTTTTTTCAGATCTGGTTTATTTGTATGCAGACTGTTGGTTCCTCTCAGGCAGATGCACTCCAACTTCTAAGGAAACATCAATGATTTTTTGCCGTTTACAGCTTGCTTATTTGAGGAGCTAGTGAACCTGTTACACCCCCCCCCCCCCCCCCCCCCCCCTTTTCGCCACACCTCACCTTTTCGCCATACCTCAGATAGGACCCCAGAGCCCACATGGGGGATGCCTAGTTCAACTGTGTAACAGTTATACTGGGGTCTCTGAAGGCTACTTAGTATCCTGAAGTCCGGATCAGGCAGTTTACTTTCTTTTAGCCAAGAACCAAAATCACAGAAATCAGGACATTTCCAAAAGAACTTCCTCAACTTCAGCAGCCAGCACAAAGTCCCAATTCTGACTGCACTGTTTAAACTAAACTAAACTCCTATGCAGAAAAATGCCACATAAAATGCATATCACTGTTGCATGTAAAAATTCAGCAGTACTGAACAAATCAACAGCTTGCACATGCAAGAATTGCAAAAGACCATTAGTATTACAATTCATTGTAATTCCTTTTATGTGCAGAGAAATTTTCCCAGAACTAATCTGACATATTTTCCCAGACTGTATCTATATTTATGGGCTGATATATTTTCCAAGATCTTTTCCAAGACTCTGGTGACTGTGAGAGATGAGGAACCACAGCCACTCATTCTTTTCATGCTGGCAGATGATGACGATGACAATGATGTGTCTACTTACGAGTGGCCAGTTGGAGCAATGAAATACAGGCACGCATGAACTCGGGTGTCATGGTAGGTGTGAAGCATTCTCTTGATCTTCAGCTCTTCATGCAGGTAAGCATCGAACTGAGCATCAATGTAGTCCACTATGGGCTTCCAGCTGAAAAGAGAGATAGATCCGTTTCATGATTACAAACAGTGACACATACAGCATGGTTTCAGGTGGATAACTACTGAACATAAAATAAGCTAGTACTTTCAGACAAAAATGCTGGGGTTGGTTCTACAACATCCTGTAAATGGTGTGCAACTAATATAACTTCAGCTGGATGCTTGTTGCTGATGTTTGTGATGTTAGCTTGAAGAACAGATGTCTGTGATGTTAGTGTGAAGAACAGATGTCTGTGATGTTAGTGTGAAGAACAGAGGTCTGTGATGTTAGTGTGAAGAACAGATGTCTGTGATGTTAGTGTGAAGAACAGATGTCTGTGATGTTAGCTTGAAGAACAGATGTCTGTGATGTTAGCTTGAAGAACAGATGTCTGTGATGTTAGCTTGAAGAACAGATGTCTGTGATGTTAGCTTGAAGAACAGATGTCTGTGATGTTAGCGTGAAGAACAGATGTCTGTGGTGTTAGCTTGAAGAACAGATGTCTGTGATGTTAGCTTGAAGAACATAACAGAATATTCTCTCACCTGCTGGTCCAGAAGCCTTGGTTTTTACTTGTTTTTTTGCTGGGTGTAATTGAAAAAGGAAAAAAAGGACCCTGCACCCCTCCCCCCCCCCCCCCCCCCCCCCCCCCATTTTTCCAATAATAAATATTTAAAAAAAAAATGATAGTCTAGCACATGATATACCAGATGCGCCAACAACCTAAACAGGGTCCTTACTGCAATTTAACTGAAGAATAGACTAGAATACCTTCTGTCTTCTTCTGTCACAAATCATAAATACTAATTTCTAGCACATGTCCCAATAGCTCCTCTTTCAAAATGTACATTATGTATTCCCTCTGATGCTTGCTGCCTTTCCTTGAGAACCCAGACAGTGGTTTTCAAGGAACTCAGCAACAATAAACATTTTATATGACCTAACAAAAATGAGCTTTCAGCTCCTGACAGTTGCAACTTTAACTCACTCTGTCCCAACTACTTTCAATTATCCCCTCCCAAATGTTACTTAATTCCTTCATTTTAGTTATTTCTCACAATCTTCCTGACGCAAGGTGATATTATTTTACAGTCATACTGCTCAGGTATAAATGACTTAAAACAACATTCACATGTAAACAAGCTATCATCATTATCATCCTGTTGGTGCCATTATAGGAGACACGAGGCTCATAGTTTGTTTCTCCATTTTATTCTATCATGTGCAATAGTTTCAATCAAGCCCCTTCTATGCAAGTTCATCTTATGGTTTCTCTTGGTCCTCCTCGTTTCCTCAATTGATTTGTTTCTCTTTTCAGCACCTTTTTATTGTTATATTTTAAAAACATATTCTTTTTTTGCTTGATCACCAGCTGTAAGCTCTAGCGGAAAGTTCTGGTTGTTCATCCACTTCTGAAATGATGTCTTTTTCCAGAACCTGAGTGTTGCGTGCACATTCGTTTTGAAGATCTGAATCACTTGTATGTAGACTGTTGTTTCCTTGCCTCTCAGGCAGGTGCACTCCGACTTCACAAGAAGCTCCTAATCAGTCAACTCTACTTCATGCTTTTGGGTAGGCAGTGGTTTTATTCTTATCCCCCCCCCCCCCCCCAATAGGGCCTCAGAACCCACATGGGGAAACCAGTTGTTAAGACATTTCTATTTCTTCACAATTTTTTACTTCATACCATTTAATGTTCATCTATTTTCTTGGGCATTTGTTTTCGAATATATATAATTGTTTTGGTTTCAGGTCTATCAAGGTTCTTTAACTTTCACTAGCATAAGTTAAAACTCAAACATATAAAGATTAAAAAAAAATACACAAGTTGGTACAAACTACAGTAAAACCTTGATACCATGACCTTGCTTAAGAACATTTACTTAACATGAACAAAATGTGGGTCTCTTTAGGAATGTATTAATCTGAGTCCTGGGTTCTAAAATAAATTGTTGACACAAACTCTTGCTTTTCTGGCTCCTTGGAATTTATATTAACAAGGTTTTACTATATTTATTATACAGGAAGTTTATTTATTAATCATGTGGATAAATGAAAGATTTCTCTAAAATCTGGAATAAACAAATGGTTATTTATTGGTGCTTACAGTGTAAGAAAGACACATGCTTGAGGACTATATAAATAAGAATGAGATAAGTGTTATTATGCTTTCATGCACTGACAGTGAAACCATTTTACAACATATAAAATTATTATTACATAAAAATGAGTTCAGAAAAAGAAACTGAACTCTAAACAAACAAAAGGTTTCTGTAAGTAGAGTAAGGGAGCCACCATGGTGTAGCAGCTAGATACTCCTGCAGATCTGAAGGTTGTGGGTTCAGGTCCTGACAGAGCCAGGCTTTGAAAGAAAATTACCTTGGCCCAGGTCAATTCAGCCTTACCTGGGTACCAGGTAAAGTCCTGGGAAGTAAATGCGACTGGCTTGTCTATAAAATTTACGCCTAGCCCTATGTGCCCAATAAGTCTAAAGCCATGGAAAAAAGTCCTTTACTGTAAGTAGAGTAAAATAATTTATAAACAAATGAACTGCTAAAGTTAAGTACAAGAGCCACTGTTCATGCCTGCATGCATACTGGGTACATAGTTCCATATTCTTACAGACCCAATCAGTGCTCAAAAGCTGACGTGCTCAATATTTCACCCTCTGCTATTCTTTCTTGAAATTTTTCTCGGAATATTTAGACTGAGCCAGCCTGGGAGTCAAGGTTAATATTTAAATAATCTCTCCTGCCCAAAGGAGAAGCAGGAGCTGTGGTAGCATAGCTGCTAGATCAGGGCTATTCAACTAAATTTGATCAGGGGACAAAATTTTGAAAATGGGTATCGCCATGCGCAAGAGTCTCATGCCCCAGCATAAACAGCTCATTAATGTAGTACAACTGACAATGATCCGCGGACCACTTGCTATGCCTTTGCGGGCCAGATTTGGCAGCAGGCCGCAAAATCAATAGCCCTGTGCTAGATAATTGACTGCTGACTCAAAGGTCCTTGTGTGTGAACCCACAAAGAGAGATATTGTTTTAAGAACCGGTGTTGGCTCCCAGGTCGATCTAGAGATAATGTTCTAGGAAGTAAAAGCGACTAGCTTGATGCTGACAACATCACCCATCTGGTCTAGAAAGCTATATGTTTGCCTGCTGGCAAGAAGGTCTTTGGGTTTGAACCAGCAGAGTCCGCAGAGAGTTGCCTTTTTTCAGAACTGGCACTGGCTCCCAGGCTAATCCAGAGATAATGTCTTGGGAAGTAAAGGCAACCATTGTCTATAAAAATATGAGTACAGCATCATATGTTAGATACGCCAACTGGCATAATATTGGTTCTCCAACTCGTTTCCTTTACAAGAGAGAACATGTAACCACTGAGTCAGCAAGCACCACAAGTACTGTTTGTTAGATATCCATTAAACAATACAGACAATCCTGGGGGGAAACACAGATACAAAGAAACATATGAGATAAATTACAATGTGTGTGTGCTGAAGGTTTAAAATTAAACTTTGCTAAAACTACACAAAAACACTGTTTGCCTAAATGAATTTATCAAATTACACTATTTGCTGAAGAAATTAAAACTATAAAAATGGGAAGGCTGAAGGAAATAAAAACCACGCAAATTACAGTTTGCTAAAGGAAATAAAACTAGAAATACAACTATACAACTGCCAGTTTGCTGAAGAGAATAAAACTATACAAATAATAGTTTGCTCAGGGAAAGCAAACTATACAAATGATAGTTTGCTGAAGGAAGTAAAACTATATGATTGAGAAGGAAGTAAAACTATACAAATGATAGTTTGCTAAAGGAAATCAAACTATAAGATTGATAGTTTGCTGAAAGAAATAGAACTATACAAATGACAGGTAATAAAACTATTAATCATTCAAACAACACTGTTGTCTGTAGGAAATAAGGCTTTTTAGATAATACTGCTTGCCTAAAATGACACTTTATTGAAGGATGTAAGTCTGTTAATCATATATTGATGGATGTAAGTCTTTTAACCAAATTACTGGCCACAAACACCTCTTTCCTACCTTACAGATAGTGTTATTTTATGTGAGCCACCTTTATACTAACACTGATGTGAAGCTGAGAAGTTCATTTGGTAATTCATCAAAGAAATAGAACCAAAAGACTGGCTGACAACCTTGTGGTGCAAACTGAACAGACAACAAACATGCACAACTGAGGCATCTATGCAGGCAAATGGACATTAAGATCACATTGGGAGATGCCAAGGTTTAATAGTCTAAAATGAGATTTGCTGGAAGTTTAAAAAAAAAAAAGGCATCACACTCTGAGGCACATCTGGCATATGGTGCAACCTCCATTTTGTTTTTTTAACAAACAAACTGGCGCTTGGGTAATAAGGTCAATATACTCTAAATAAAGCTAGAGCCTTTTTTCAAATTCACCCAGTGCAGGGTCAAACCCAAGACCTCTGGGCCAGAGGCAACAAAATCTATAATATTCCTCAAATTAACATCATAACCATCATGCTAGCCTCCTTTACTTTCTCATGACATTCCCTGGTACTCATTTCAAGCTGGGCAGACCTAAGAACCTGTCAATATTTGAATATCTGTGCTGATGTGAATTTGAACCCTATGACCAAAGCAGTAAAGCTACCCACAAAAGAATATCTGCAGCATGCACATTTTCTATATGAATATTGAAGTCAAAGGGAAACCACAACAGCAATTTTCAAAGGATAAGTGTAGGGTAAAAAATAAAGCTAGATTTATCATGCAGTGTATGCTAAAAATGGGATGCATTAATTATAACTGACTTTAGCTCACATGTTAACCCAGTAATAAAATAGGTACTGAGAAATGTAATGGGAAGTAAAAGTGGGCAGCAAAATGCTAACCCCCATCCTTCATTGAGTGCCGACTGAACAGATAAAGCTAAAAATCTAGCATCATTTACCAAATATGCTACTAGAGTCTGAAAAGTGTCCTTTGCTAACATGCTTTAAAAAACAATCACACACAAAACTCTCTGGACTGAGTTACCAGCTTGTGATCAAGGCAGGTGGGATGGGGGAGCTCTTTTAAAAGAATATCGACTCAGTTTGGAGAAAGCTGAAAGGAATCCAGATCGTCAATGTGCCTCCCTTCACCTAGGAAAATCTCCTGAGCTGGCAACTGGTTGTTAGAACCTTGTACAATATAGGAAGGACAGTAGAAGTGGTAAAGGAAATTAAGGGAGCTAGACAGTGAAGCTAAAATGATGTGGAGTATACAGGGTGAGCTGCATGCAATAGTAAAGTATAGGACAACTGGGTTAAACTGGTCGAGGGCCTAATGCAAGATGGTGGTCTGATGCCAAATGGACCTCCAGTTGAAATCAATGCAGGCTGCTCGGAATTACGGAAGAGAACTCTATATAAAAGTTAAAAAATCTCACAACATCAAGCAAATATATTAAACATCAAACAGCTACACGAACTGCAAACAACAACTCTAACAGCAAACAGCTACAATATCAAAGTCTGCTAGGCCAGCCTCACCTATCATCTTTGTTAATCTGATCCCCAAACCCCACAGAGTCCACCAGAGTCAGTTTTAGCAGGACATTCTTCTCCCTCAGTTCTGATGCAGGACACGAGTGAGGGGGAACACAAGCAAGACATTAAAGAAACATCAAGGACGGACAAGGTGGAGGGATGTCACAATCAGGTGGACCAGGGCAAGGGAGAGAAAAGGAAAAACGATTATAAATATGATGTAATTTAAATTATTATTATACAATATTTAAGTTTTGTTAGAATATATATCAGAAGCAAAACTATAAATATAAAGGCAACACCCAAATAGGGTAGATGCCTGCAGAGAGATCACAAGCTAAAATTAGGGTCTAGGGATGGGTGATGGAGGTTTTTCTGTTTCAATGAATACAAAATTATTGAAATTTTTTTTACAATGTACTTTTATATTTATTTCTTACCATAAAAAGAGGAGAAGGATCATGAGACAGACCAAGAACAGGATGGAAAGATAACAGAAGAGCAAGAAGCAGAACTTATATCTCCTCGACACCTAAAGTGGTAAAAGAGCAAGTTAAGAAGAAGAAGAAGCAATAGACTTTTTTCACAAGAAATCAATGTAGAAGACAGTGGTAAGGTATTAACTACTTTCTCAAGTATAAATGGGTGGACAGTGACAATGCCAGATATATGCTCAAAACACTTGTGTCCTTATCCTTGGGAGAGAAAAAGCAACCTGATAACTTAATATTCTGGTACTGGTTGGCAGCTGGTTTAACAAGATTTAACATAAATCCCAAGGCAGAGTCATATGAAGCAATAGACTCTTTCATAACGCTGTACTTTCTTTCCGATAAATATTATAGAAATCTCTGGTACTTGTTTTGTAAGACTGACCAAGTTCAAAACCTTGCATATCTTTTCCCTGTGTGGATTCCAGGGCTTCAGTTTTGTGGAAAGGGGGGTGGGGGGGGGAGGATTCACAACTCCCTAATAAGCATGTATAGGACCAAAAGGAGCTATCACAGCTTAGCCAAAACACAATGTACCAGCTGCCCTTTTACGAGTGAATGCAGACAAAGAAAAACTGAACATACCATCACATATACTGAAATGGGTCATGTTATCACTATGCAGGTGTAGACAGGGTAACAGACAGCCAAACATACTCTGCAAGTCTGCCACATACTCCAGCTGTGGTCTGAACACAGGCAAAACCAGATAAACATCCGGGGGAAGAAATACAAATTTTGAGTCTCAATGAGATCTTAAATATACCACCATATTTCCCAAAAACCTCTGGTGGAGAAAAACTTAGGGTAGGATACTAGCCTTATCCCAGGATGGAGAAATGCAATCTAGAAATATAATACTATGATGGCCAGGCAGACTAGGTCTGTAATCTCAGCTAGCAGCTGGCCTGAGAGGGAAGCTCTGACAGGTGGACAGACAGAGCACTAGTCTTCTGATTTGGCAGCTTCTGCATCATGCTTTGTCCAAACATACTGGTGTTGCCTCTCCTTTAGAGTTAACAAAGCAGACTGAGAGGGATATGACAGACAAAACATGGTTTCGACAATACTGGCCAGGCTTTGTGCAACGGAGAGAAGGAACTTCATAGTTGATTTTAATTGGTATCCCCATGGGATGCAATTCCTATGCCAGCCTTGGAATACAATGGAACACTATTAACAGGAAAGACAGAAAGGTGCCAACGAAAGACCAAAAGAACCCCTAAAACCAAACTTACTGTTTTGCCATTAACAGTATAGCAGCATACGACAAGAAGAAGAAGAAGAAAAAGAAGAAGAAGAAAAGGATGGGGGAGGAAGAGAAGAAGCATACTAATTTTAATAATGGGTAGGAGCTCTGATTCTCTGCAAGCAAGCCATGTGTCCCCACCTAGGTGTTACCAAGAAGGGGAGATAACCTTACCTATGATCCTTATTAATCTGATCCCCAAAGCCTGTGGTGTCTACAATTGTTAATTTCAAGTGTACACTTCCCTCACACAGATCTGAAAATTGTTGCCCTTCGTTAAAATGCTATCAAAACCTGAAAATGTTTAATACGATGTTATCATTAATTCAGGTGATCTCCATGGCGAAATGGTCAAGCCGACTGCCTCGTGCTCAAAAGGTCATGGGTTCGTTTCACGGTGGCGCCATTCAGTTCACGAGTGCAATTTTACAGAAATCTCTGGGGATCGTCATCGGAGCTATGTTCTTGTTTAATCTCTCTTCTTCTATCCTGAAGTGTAGATAACACTGCGGTTTTGTGGATAATACATCTTGTGACAATGGGGGTTCTAAAGTGATAATCCACGAGCCGTCACTGATAGATGGTGTGCAGAAGTCTCTTATAGTCTAGTTTAACCTTTAATTTTCATTCTTCTTCATCTTCTGCGTTTATCCGAACATGTGCCAATTTACAGCAAGGCTGCGATATCTGGGCCTTTATACTGACATGTCCAACTAATGCTGGCATTTATTATGCAGTTTAGCCTTCCCGGATCTTTCATATTCTGTTCTTAGATGCAGGTGCATCTTATGATCTTATTCAGTCTTTTCTATCACACTCTGGAAGTATAGCGGCATCTTACAGTCTTGTTGAATCTTTCTTTTTCTACCGTTGTTATAATGCATGTTCTTTGTTCAGTGTGTCTGTTTCTAATGTAGTGTAGAGGCAATTTTTGCTCTTCTACCCGGTAGTGTTTTAGTACTGTAATTATTCTCTGGCTTTAATGCACCTGTCAACCCAAAACAAATGAGACTATAATGGTAGAAGATAGGCACTATACTTATATTTAACCCACTGACTACCAGCGTCGCACGTAATGCGACGAGGCGACATTTACTTCCTTCTGCCAACGTCACACCTTTTGCGATTTTAGCTTTGAACGCTCGCCGTCATGTTAAAATCACGATTTTTATGATGGATTTAGTTGAAACCTCTAGCTTATTCATTTCTGTATGGTTAATTAAGGGAAATAACTCCGTAGTGCTTGAAGTAAATATTTGACGAATTTTTTTAGTTAGCTCCCATGACGGTGAGACATTGGCGAAAAATTCATCATGGCGTCAAATTATCGGAACCATCGTAGTGGCCATATCTCTCCTAATTTTTCTAATGATGCATTCGATTTTCTTGATTTTGCTTCAAAAAGTGAATTTGAAGACACTTCTGAACAGTTTGATGGCTATGACTATAATAAATTTAACGAAGTGCCATTCAAAACATCGTCAACTGTAAAACGACAGCATGAAGCTTCGAAGTCAAGTCTGACAAAGACAGTCACAGTGTTGTTGGCTGCAAGTACTGGTGCCGCAGTTTATGATGCTGATAGTTCTTGTAAGAGTATTCAATCAAAGCCCACAGATTATAAAGATTTTGTGCGTGAGTCTGCACATGACGAAGATATCATTGCCGCTTTTGATTCAGAATCATCATCATCTGACGAGTCCGGGGAAGATGTGCCACGCCCCCTCCCCCCAATGGTTGATGACTGGCATTGTGATTTAGAAGGCTTTCCTGGAGTACCCCCATTTACTGGCACTTTTGGTTTATTTCTGCCAGCAGGAACAAATGAACCACTGAATATTTTCTTCAGTAAAGAAATTCTGGCTGTGTTTGCTAAAGAAACAAACCGTTATGCTGAGGTAAAGATTGGTGCGAAACCAGACACCTGTTTTCCCAAGAACTGGAAACACACAACCCCAAATTAAGTAACATGATTTCTTGTACTGTTGCGTCACATGTGTTGTGAAAAAGCCGTCTATTTCAGACTACAGGAGTCTTTATCCATCTATCCACTCATCATTTGCTGCCACCATCACGTCACGGGGGCGTTTTCTATATATGGCTGTCAGATAACAAATTTGTCTGTTGCCTTTTTAGCACCATATCTACAGCCACATGATGATGATATAAAACAGTAAATCTACATATGTCTTGATATTTGTTATCTATTTAATTTGGTGCAAACAATATCAGATAGGATAAGTGATATTGAACAGTTGTGAAGCTGTGACATTTTTTGGGAGTCTGAATTATTGTCAGATAAAGGATTTTTCAGTTGCCTTTTTTGCAACAATCTACAGCCACATGATGATGATGATTATGTCAGACAAAGTAAACCCCATTTTTTGTCTTCACATTGTTCTCAGTTCAATTTTGTGCAAAAATACAAAATGTAATAAATGTTTGTTGAATATTTTTGAAAAAAAATCATCACTATCAGTCTTTATTGTTGTCAGATAAAAGATTTTCAGTTGCCTTTTTTGCAACAATCTACAGCCACATGATGATGATGACTATGTCAGAGTAAACCTTATTTTTATTTTCCTTAAATGGGTTCTTGGTTTAATTTTGTGCAAAAAATACAAAATATTATACATTTTTTGTTAAATATTTTTTGAAAATAAGACATTTTTATTAGTCTTTATTGTTGTAGATAAAAGATTTTTCGGTTGCCTTTTTTGCACTTCTACAGCCACATGCAAAACAAAATAAACAACTTTTTTTTTCTTGAAATTTGTTCTTCCAGTTTGGTGTAAAAATACAAAATATTGTGAGATTTTATCAAATAGTTGTGAAAGCTATGGCATTTTTAGTACACACTAAAATATGGTTAAATGCAAAGTCAAAAAAAAAAATAGGATATGGTAACAGACATCATGAAATTCAATTAAAATACATAGGAATGAATGTGTGTATGTGTATGTGTGTGTTTTGAGAGAGAGAGAGAGAGAGAGAGAGAGAGAGAGAGAGAGAGAGAGAGAGAGAGAGACAGAGAGAGAGACAGAGAGAGAGAGAGAGAGAGCAGAGACAGAAGGGGGAAGAGGAAGACATTCTGCCTTATAGCCTCCACTGCAGCATAGGCACTCAACAAAGTCATGCCAAGTCATCCAATATTTTGCCATCTCCTGTAGTTCTCTCCAGGTCTTCAACAAATCTCTATCTATATAAAGTCACACCATTTTTTATTTTTGCAACTAATTGAATGAAGAACAAATTTAAAAAATAAAAACTGCGTAATCTTATTTGACTTCATCATGTGACTGTCGACTGGTGTTAAAATGGCAACTGAAATATAATTTTTTTTCTTTCTGAAAGTAATTTAGACAACAAAATTCCATTGCCTCACAACAATTTAACATAAACATAATACTTTGCTTTTTTTGGGGGGTATCAAACTGAATAGAGAACAATCTACAACAATATAAACAAAAATTTTGTAATCATAATGTGTGTGTGGATTAACTCAAAAAAGGGTAACCAAAACTTCTATCTGACACCGATTTACATTTTTTTGTTTTTGGCTGAAATATCTGGATGAGAGATAAGCCTAATTGTTAAATAGAATTCTGCAAATTCATTGGCTGTTTGCCATTTTGCACCAAGAACTTCTGATACAGTATTAAATACAGTAACTGATTTGTCAAACTCAAAAAAGCCGCAAAAGACTATTCTATTTTTTCTCGACATTAAAAAAAACCAAAATTTTCTTGTGGCGGTCAGTCAGCAGTTCGAGAGTCACACTGTGGAAACAGATATTCCAGCCTCACCATATAAAATTCCCAAAGACAGCAGTGGGTGCAGTGTGGCCAACCTTCAATGTGGAGACGATATATAAATTGTATTTTCTACTTGTTCTGCGCTGCGATTTCTGGTCTAAGATTGCAGGTTTAACACTGGAAGATGGAAAGACAGAAGCGGATGAAGTAGGGAATGAATTATGTTGGAGGTTATACTCTAGACAAAATTGCTGTAGGAAAAAAAAAAAGATACTAAACATATAAATATGTCAGTGACTGAATGAAAAACATCACTAAAGAATACATTAGAGCAGAGACATGATCAGGGTAGCAGAAGAAAACTTTCAATGCAAAAAAAAAAAATCTGAAACCGATTTGACTGCTCCAGGTGGACAGACACCACAGAATACTGAACACGCGCTACAGACTTGCTCTCTACATGCAGTAGAGATGATCTCAGGTTTGGCCGGTTGGCATTCCAATGGAAACCAAGCTGTATGGAGCTGTGGAAGACATGAATCACATCACAGACTTCATAGAGGCCTGGCGCCTTCTCCTATGGAAACTACTGGCAGGGAGAACAAACAGAAGAAGAAGACTGCTCTGCATTATCCTACATGATTCAGCCCCTCTCCACAGAATAGCAAGCCTCCCGTCCAGAGTCACCTAAGCAAGAGCTCCAGAGCAAGCTTTAGCGATCTGAAATGTATTGCTGCTCACTTCCAGATTTGTGTAATTAGCGACTGAAAACCGGTCAAAATGGACAACAGGCACGGTCACTGTTTCGCGTTGAGGCAAATTTTTTGTTTTTGTTTTTTTTGCTTCTGCCAGACGGTGGACGTTGCATTTTTGATCCATTTTTAGACTGAAAGGATATAGTTTCATCGCCCAGCTACTGAGTTAAGTGCATGGTGCGATCATGTGAGCTGCGGATTTCATTAGGAATGTTTTTCGACTGTGACCAACGTGGTGTTGTAAACTATAGATTCAGAAAATGGCATGTGGCCTGTCATCGCAATATTGGTGGTGCCATTATGTGATAAAAATTAATCGCGTGTGCAATTGCTGATCTGTTGGTGACATCTGTTACTATCCATGATGAACTGCATTTCTAATGTCTGACTGTTTGTGTTAGCACTTCTTATGGCTACCGTATGCTTTAATGCGTGTGTATGCTAGTGCATATGCTGTGACAGCAGTCTGTCAATCTTTCCACAAGGGACTGTGACGAAAATTCTGTGTTTTTTTCGTTGGCACAGGAGCGGAGCAACTATGGGGTGACCCGTTTGCTATGAAGCTGAAACTAATATTACCAAGATATAATTAGCAAGTAACAAGTCTAAAATAATTTATTTCTTCTTCCTTAGTCGGATGCTGAGTGGTCTCGAGGCATGTAAAAAATCCCTTGACAGTTGGAAATTGAAAAGAGTAGCCTAATGGCACTGCCCGGGCAAAATTTGGAGTTAAAAATCTACCCAAAGTATTTCAGGATCCTCGCTGTTGCTAGAGTTCATGCACTGCGCTGAGATTCTTTGGATTCAAGCTTGAGTTAGAAGTAGAACGGAGCACTTAAAGGTTACTACCCTTGTGCCATGATGTTGATCTGCTGTATAAAACCTTCTTCCTCAGTTTTCGTCCATAGCAAGGCAGTTGTCATATTATGTTGTCATTTACATAAAGGCTGCATTATCTATGCCTTTTTTGACCTAACACATCTGATTTCAGAGTCTTTGATTAATCACTTTTTATGACACGCTTGTTAAGGGATACTTGGTCAGTTCTTTTTCCACAACATAGAGTTACATACCCTACACAGAAAAAACAATGATTTTATATGAAGAAGAAAATAGAATCAGAAATGTCAAAAGCACAAACATGCTATGTACTTGTATTTCTTACCATAGGTATGAGCTTTGAGCTTCACGCCAGGCAGATCATGAGTGCTCGGTGTAGAGTCAAAATTGGTGTTGAAAAGTGTGTCCATCATTGTGGATTTACCAATGCCAGTTTCACCTAGAAATCAGTAACAAAAATATGATAAGGCCATATTGAAACAATGAAATTTGCAATGAACAAAGCAAAATATAGTCAGTCACATTTTTTTTCTAATTCTTTCTTCTTCTTAACATTTAGCGGCTGTAAACCTCAGAAGAAAGTTCTGGTTGTTCATACACTTGTGGACTTTGGTCTTGTGGGGTCTAATCCTCCTCCTCCACCCCTCCCCACCAATGGGGACCTCAAACCCACAAAGAGAAGTCACATTCACAAGGATGCATTTCTTTTTAAATTTACCTACAGTTCAAGACCAGACCCAGGCTAAAATGGGGACAAGGAAGTGTTCCGGAGGTAAAGGTGGCCAGTGTGATGTTGACCGCAGCAACCATTGAATGTTGATTGGTCCAGACAAATATGGGACTACTGCCATATGCCCAGAGGTATGAAAAGGGTCATTTACTTTTCTTAGCTTTTAATTTTGAGGAAGAAAAATCCTAAAGGCTGAAATGTTGGAATTATCTGAGGTTAATTGGTCTTTGTCAGAGATGTTGTTTTACAGACACATGATGAGAACATCCTGGACAGATAAGAAGAGCAATGCAAATGTCTTGAAAGAAACTGACTCACAAAGAATGCCCACATCAGAAGAAGAAAACTGGTGTATATTGTGACGTTGGAAAAGTTAGAGGGAAAAAAAAGGTAAAGGGAGAAAGAGAGAGAGAGATGCTGGACAGTTTGACATCATAGCATAGCATGTCAGAAGTGACTGAAAGTACATGAGACTGAAGGTTGTAAAAAGACATGGTTATTAACTATAATAATAACTGGTCTCTATTAGCAAATAAAAACAGTCTGAACATTCAACTGAATTTTAGTTATACACATAGACAGCACAAATTTATTATTATATATATATATATATATATATATATATATATATATATATATATATATATATATATATATATATATATATATATACATACATAGACACACACATATATATATAAGTGAATGTCTTCTTCTTCTTAGCCGCAAACAGCTGTAAACTCTGGCAGAAAATCCTGGTTGTTTGTCCAGAATCTGAGTTTTGCAAGTACACCTATTTAACAGATCTGGCTTATCTGAGTGTAGACTGTTAGTTGCTCGTCCCTCAGGAAGATGCACTTTGAAGGAAACATATCTTCTTCTTCTTCTGCCTTTCTATCCCCCAATGGAGCATAGGCCCTCAACCAACTCACGCCAAGTCGTTCTATCCTTCGCCATTGCATGGAGCTCTCCCCATGTCCTCCCAATCTTTCTAGCCTCGTTCTCCAGCTCTCTTCTCCATGTGTTTTTTGGCCTTCCTTTATTCCTATGCCCCTGTGGGTTCCAATGCAAAGACATTCTAGCAATGCTGTTCTCCTTTTTCTCAGTGTGTGCCCTATCCAACGCTAGCGTCTTTTCCTCACTTCCTGATCCACTGGAGCCTGTTTAGTTCTCTCCAAAAGTTCTACATTAGTTATTCTATCATACCATTTTATTCCCTCTATTCTGCGCAGGCACCAGTTAATGAATGTCTGTAATTTATTAGCAATTGCCTTGGTTGTTCTCCATGTTTCCGCCCCATACAATAGTACTGATTTGACATAAGAATTAAAAATGTTTAGTTTAGTATTTCTTTTAATTTCTTTTGACCTCCACAAATTCCCTAGTGCTATGAAAGCCCCTCTTGCCTTTTGTATTCTTATTTTAATATCTCTATCAATTCCTCCATCTTCATCTACATTACTGCCCAAATAGGTGTACGACTCCACGTCTTGGAGTGGGGTGCCATTAAGAGAAACCACATTACTATTTGCCTGATTTATTCTCATTATCTTTGTCTTTCCTTTATGGATTTTCAGACCAAGCTGCTGTGATCTCGCATTAAGTATATTTAATTTATCTTGCATCTGATTCCGTGAATGGGACAGAAGAGCAATATCATCAGCGAAGTCCAGATCATCAAGCTGTTTTGTAGGGGTCCGCTAAATTCCATTCTTGGTGTTTTCATAGCCCAGTCTATAGCCAGTAAAAATAAGAGAGGCGACAAAAGACATCCCTGTCGCACACCTGTTTTTTTTTCAAATGCATCTGTTAGCTTTCCCTCATGAAGAACTCGACATTTCATGTCTTTATATGTTGCCTTTACTAAGTAGATAATTTTCTGTGTGATTCCATAGTGCCCCATCAATTTCCAGAGAGATTCCCTATCTATGCTGTCAATTGCTTTTTCATAGTCTATAAATCAAATGTAAAGTGGTGAGTTCAGTTCAATGCTTTGCTCTATTATAATACGTAATGTGGCTATCTGATCAGTACAGGATCTGTTTGACCGAAAACCTGCCTGCTCATCTCTTAGCATTTTATCAATAGCATCTTTTAATCTTTCCAAAATAATTCTACTTAATATTTTTCCAGGAACTGAAGTCTGGGAACTAGAAACAGGTATAACCGAATATGTGAGTTAATTTTTTTTTTTTAAAGTAAAGGACCCATTTTTAAAACTTAGAGGCCTATAGTACCCATCAAAGATGCAAACAGCGGTGAATGGAGAGTGAGAAGCAACAACAAAATTCATAATCTGTTTAAATCACCACTGACCACTGGAATCATGAGGCTAATAGACTGAAATGGTTGGGGCATATTGAAAGAATGTCAGATGACAGAGAAGTAAAAACTGTATACACCAGGGAGATGAATGGTCGTAGTCCATGAGAGAAACCAAGAAGATGGAGAGATAATATCCAGACAGACCTGCAAACACTTGGTGTAACCAACTGGAAAGAGAAGGCCAACCAGAGAGATGAATGGAGGCGGGTGATATGTGCAGCAATGAACCTCAAGGACTCAGAATGCTGAAAAAGAACAAGAAGAGGAGGCTTATAGTACATATGAGGCTAACCTCACATTTCTGTAGACTAGTTGGCACTGGATAGGTGAAGCGGTCCCTACCATGCCACAGCAAACCTCATAAGGTGTTATGGGATAGGAAAATATAAATAACTACAAACACGCTCATAGCAATCCCCAAACGATGTTACGGGACCCACACACAAACATAATAAGGAGAACAGGAAAACCTAGAGAAAGTAACTTAGTGGTCAAAGTATTATAAATGTGACATTAATTCTAGAACAGCAATACATAACAGCAACATCAACAACAACAGCATTACCAACATCAACAACAGCAACATTAACAATAATAACAGCAGCAGCATTACCACACACAAAAAACAGCAACACTAACAACTTCAATGATACTTACCAACACAGAGAATGTTGAAACAAAACCCCTGGGACACAGACTTGTTGACGAGCTGATCAGGAAGGCTGTCAAATCCCACATGACCTGCCAGATTCAGGGCTCGGAAGGCATTGTGCAGGGCCTGGGCAGGCGACTTGACAGAAGTATAAAATATGATCACTTAACCACTGTTACCAATGAATGAATGAATGAATGAATGAATGAATGAATGAATGAATGAATGAACGAACGAATGAATGATAAATTGACATTCCTGCACTGAGGTCATTTCCACACTTGCTCTATCTCCTTCCTCAGTAGCTAATGAACAATCGACATGCTAATAGTACCAGATGTAATCTGATTAACAGGCTGCCTAAGTTTCCCTACTGGTGATGAATATCTTCCAGAACCTCTACTTATATCTCCCCACTGGAATTAGCCTTTCAAGGTATGGATACTCTGTTCTGTTTCACTGTACACTTGATCTCAGACAGCCTTCACTACATCCGTTTTATCATAAGGCAGCCAGAGAAGTGGCAGCAGCCAATCTATCAGCCTGCTCATTACCCCACTAAACCAAATATCCTGGACAGAAAATCTATCGTATGCTCCTGACATGAATCTTATACAGCGATGATCTATGCATAGAATGCCAGTCTGATTTTCCAAAATATGCTCTTGAAGTTGTTAAAATTACAGCATATTAGCCTGTACTGCTCTCATGCCAACAAAAATCTGCATTACAGCCTCCACCTCCATTCTCACACTGGACGTTGTGACGTTATCTGCAATGCTCTCTGTTTTTAAACAGTGTCCATTCACTTTTGCAATATAACCCACCCACTTTTATTTCTCACTACAGACCCACATGTGTATATAATAATGTCACCATGGCATGAAAATTGATTGATCAGCCTCTGTTTCACCAGCTATTCATTACCGGCACCCTCAGTCAAGGATAACTTTCTCTCTCGTGTTTGTTGGGTGGCATTGTGACCCAGTGCTCACCTTGCACTGTCTCCTCAGTAACACAAACATCTCTGACCATGACCTCTGCCATCCATGAGCTATTTCTTTTCGGTTGACATCCTCTGGTATCTTCCTAAGCCTCAGGTAGGTGTTGCCTGTCCACTGCGACTTGAAGGCAAATTTTTCTGACTGTAATCTTTAACACCTGTATTTTTCCCACATGGAAAACAATGCAAGTATGTACCACATGCAAATGGTTGGCATATCTTGTGTACATCCCAAAATGACTCTCACGGCTTCATAGTGCATATGTCACAGCTTCTCTATATAGTTAGATCATTTGAACAATCCCGAAACATATTCCATCCTCAAAATAATCAGTAGGTTGTAGAGAAGAGCTATTCAATTATGTTTACTCTGGAACCAACATTTTGAACATAGGGATCGTCCAGGGCCAGAGGCCATTGTTTTGCAGGCGGCTTGACAGGCCTCTGCAGGCCAGTCTGTTCTGTGGGCTACGAGTTGAACAGCCTTGTTGTAAAGCATGCTCAGCATTCTCTGTTCCATGTCCGCTAATACTATTACTTTCAAAGCACTGAGTACTTTCCTTTAGTTTTAATACTACCTCTTCCATGTGACACTTGAAAGACAGGCTCCTGTCAAAACTTAATCCTAAGACTTTTAGTAAATTCTCTCTCTTGATGTTACTACCAATTATTTTGATGTTAGGAACCTTGTTTCTAACAATTATATTATTTAACAAATACCACAATACTGCTGCCTTACCTGGCTTGAAATGGACCACTGTCAAACAATTCATGATCACTCCTCTTCTATATAGCCTATTTTCTTTATTGCCCTGTTAAGGACAGTGCTTTACCCTAATCATCAACTTAGGAACTTTTCCCTCTTACATGTCTCCAACATGCAGTAGAAGGGCTTGTGTGCTCCAGTTCTTCTTCTTCTGCATTCCTTATTAAAAGGGCGGCTGACATGTGTTATAGTTTACAGCTAGGCTGTGGTGATATTTTTGCATTTCAGTCCAACACATCTTATTTCCCAAAACCCCTACTGTCTTTTAGGACATGTAATTTAGGGGGAAAAGGGGGGGGGGGGGTGTGGGTTAAGTCTATTATTGTTTCCCCCAAAATGGGGGCCTCAGAACCCACAAGAGAAAGTCTTTCTCAAAACATTTAGATTATCTTTTGAACAAAAGGCAGTCTAAACAAAAGCTCACTTGCAAAGACTAGTTAGTTAGTCCAGGTTCAATTTCTATTAGTGGTATGAATTCCACCGACCCTCCCCCACCCCACCCCCCTATTTAAAAGCTCTGGGAGTGAATGCAGAGTTTTTAATTAATAGAATACGATTTTGGAATTTTGATTCAATTTTCTCAGAAGGAAATGCACACCATCTCATTATGTCATGTAATAAGTATGTGAAGGCTAACATTTCACAACCCACCGACTTACATCTACCATGGGTGCCTTTTGCACAAACTGAAAATTAAGGTCTGTCACATCTAGGAAGAATTTTTTATTTAGGTTGAACTGATCTAATTTTATCTATGCTTCTGTGAAGTTTCACTTTTTCTTTTGTTAATTATTTCAAGTACCAGTACCAATTATCAATTATTTATTAGTAGTAAATAATAATTAATATTACCTCCTAACAAAACACACACACACACACACACACACACGTAACAAAGAATGTTAGCATCGTGTTAAATAAAGTAAATAAATTATTTAACAGGTTCTCTATGCTCGTTCCCTTCCCTTCGTTCGCGCACTGAGTCATCAGACCTTCCATCGGTTCTGGACAAGCCGACCTCCGGTACCGTCGTGAGTACAAGTACAACTTTATTCGAAACATTCACCGGTAAATATCTGCACTTTAATCAAGCTAAACACATACAAGGGTAAGTGGCGGTGTTTAAAACCGTGAGGACTTACCCTTTCAACTTCCGCTGATGACATTTTGGAAACGGAGATAAAACAATGAGAAAACACAAAAACGGTTGCTACAGTTTCTTAGACAAGGGAGCCGGGAAGCCAGCAGTCAGCAGCAGTGTTGCCACTTTTCTTTGACAAAAAATATCCAAAACGGTGTCAAAAAATATTTAAAAAGATCTAAATCTGCGTGGAAAAGATCTAGAAAAAACATCCAAATTGAAAAAGTCAAAAATTACAAAGCTTTTGTTATGACTTACCCTACATAATCATGTCCTCATCTTCACTGATGTCTGCCTCACAAGATCCACAGGATAAACTTAGCTTAGATAATGTAGTTGAAGCTTCAGATCCAAAATGACCCTGGTATGCTTTAGCTGTTCAAATTTCTTAATAAGTGGAACACTAGGCTTATTTCTCTAGTCTCATCAGGCCGAATTTTAATGGCACGATAGCATTTAAGAGGTCACATTTCATCCTGTTTTGTAGGTTAGATTTGATATAATTCCTAGCACTGAAAACTCTTTCTACGTCAGCATTTGAGTGGGGTAGAATCATGGCAGACATAGCACTTTAAAGAGCTTACAGAATGGACTGTATGATGAGGCATCTTTAAATTGTCTCACTTCACTCCAAAACGCTTTAGTTTCTGTTTTGTTTGTCCATTCAGCTAACTTTTTTTGGCTAACTGATATTCTGCTTCAGCGACACTATTATCAGTAGCCCCTAAAAATTTCATAACTTTACAATATTTAGGTATGTCCTTTATTGGCTGAAGTATGTTGCTCACAGAAAAAGGTGAAATATTTTTCATAACATCTAGATTTTCAGTAAGTCTGCTTCAGTTGCTTCAATATTGAGATAAGGAAATCTTGACAGTGTTTTCTTAAGTTGTTCTCTTCATTCTCTGTTACAGTCCTTTTGTTTTTAAATCATCAATTTTTTATTCGATTTAAAATCCAAGGTGTGGCTTAGGAGCCAAATAGCTCTCTATAGTGCAAGTGAGCAAATCAGCTTTAGAAGTTGGCAACACCAGTCTTTTACCGAGTGAAATAGCAAGGTGAGATCATCAAGTAATTTAACTTTATCAACAAGTTTACATTCGAACAGTTTATTAACTTTTTGCACTTCCATTAGAATAGGTTATAAAAAGAGAATGAATTACAAATTTGTTTCATCACTATAAATTCCATATAGTATTTCAGCTGTGTAGCACTTTTCACTTTGTCTTGTTATTTCAAAGTGTGTCTTCAACTTCAGCCATTGCTTCATAATTCTTTCAACAGCTGGTTAAATTGATAACCATCTAGTTTTGCAATCTGACAGAATTTTCGGTGGTGTGGAACCATCATTCAAGGCTGTATATAATGTATTGTATTGCTGTTGTCTGGCAAATGATTTGGAAAACCAGTAAAGTATTTCAGCAATAAGGTATTCCAAATACCTTGGTAAATATTTAGATGAAGCATGTGATAATGCTAGCTGCAATGAATGACGCATACATTTTATAAGTATTAACGATGGGTTTGCTTCCTTCAACTTGGCATAAACGCCATTGTTTATACCAACCATCACTGAGGCATTATCAGTACCAATTACAGCCAAATTCTTCAAGCCTAACTGTTTGCTGATTAAAAGGTCCTTCAGTTCCTAAACTATACTTTCTACACCACACTTTTCAAATTGAACTAGTCCAAGATCTTTAACAAATCGATCAAATGGTCACAGTTTGAAATTGCGCAGTGACAAATTAAAAACATTGCGACTGATACTTCAACTTTTGATGATTCATTTGTCAGTATAGTTCCGATAACAGATGTCAGCGGTGTAATATCTTTAAACGAAACTGCAGTTTCATGCTTTTTTAGTCTCTGCATGACTCTTTGAGTTTTGTATTTTCGCTTTAATTTCACACTTGCAGTACTTACAACAAGCTTTGGTCATATCCCCAGTTTTTAATTTTGTCATCAAGCAACCTTTCTTTCCAAATTTTTTGCTCATACTTTACTTTTGGCATGTTGAAAGGTTTTTTCAAAGTGAAAGTCACATAAGAAGGTGAGCAATTATTTTTTTAAATCACATGAAAAAGAAAGGCAAAGTCAGCACAGTGAGGATACGGTTGAAACAAAGTTAGCATTATTTACGCGCGTTTTTAATTAATCAGTACCGGGGCTGCCAGATATTTGTGCGTTGACCCCAGTGAGAGTTCAAATTTCAAGTAATGGCAGTTGTCACAATGTACGTGTCAGTCCAAAACAAAAATATTGTAGTAAATGTTTTACACAGTAATTATTAAATTGACAATGAAAGAAAAAAAAATCTATAAAATATCTAACTCCATATGAAAAGATTCTAGAAAAATATTTACGATCTAAACGTCAAAAACAGTATCTAAATGCAATGAAAAAGATCTAAATTTGGATATAAAAGATCCAAAGTGGCAACACTGGTCAGCAGACGAGTGGAGCTTTCTTGTGTTCAAGAGAAGAGAGTTACATTTTGCCTTATTAGGACTGGGGGTCTATTGTCCAGGTCTGAAGAGGTTAGCAGGTCCATGTGCGAGTAACTTGACGCTCATTAATTAAAGATATGTGTAGCATTGACGAACAAGGGTTCTCAGGCCCTTCGAGTGCTGTACACCGCCCCAAACAAAAATCTAAAACGGAACTCAGCTCTCCCCCTTTATTTTTTTGGAACACCACCACCCACCCCCTCAATTTAACTATAAAAAGAAGTTCTGTAAGTATTTGTTCATACATTTCATAATATTCTAAAAATATTATTATATACATACTATTCTTCTTTTTCTTTTTCTTTTTCTTCTTCTTCTCCTTCTTCTTCTTCTTCTTCTTCTTCTTCTTCGTCTTCTTCTTTTTCTACTACTACTACTACTACTACTACTACTACTACTACTACTACTACTACTACTACTACTACTACTACTACTACTACTACTACTACTACTACTACTACTACTACTACTACTACTACTACTACTACTACTACTACTACTACTACTACTACTACTAGTATTTCTTCTTCTTAGTGTTCACGTGCTGACTGATCCAGAGAAAAGTTCTAGTTGTTCGTCCACTCCTGTACTTTGGTCTTGTTCCATAACTCGAGTTTTGCGAGCACATTGGCTTGAAGGTCTGGCTTACGTATATGCAGACTATTGATTCATCGCATTTGAGGTGGTCGTGGATGCACTTCGATCGAAGGTAATCCCTAATTAGTCGCCTTTTATATGACATGCTTAATAGGGAAGCATTGGGTCTATTCTTGTTTCCTACCAAAACGAGGTCGCGAAATACAGATTGGGAGCATACACGCACACACACACACACACACACACACACACACACATATATATATATATATATATATATATATATATATATATATATATATATATATATATATATATATATATATATATATAAGACCAACCAATTGTGTGTATATCTATAGTACTGGGGGGGGGGGAGGGGGGGGGACTCTTTATATCCAATTATAACATCAATGGCTTGAACAGGACATCTTCATTTAGATTCCGCGACCGGGTGGCCCATTGGCTGGTCACTAGATGACTTTGTCTTTGTCTGTCTCCTTTTTTCGCATCAAGAATCTTTTTCATGGCTCCTGGTGGCGAGCAATGCTTTGACATTTTATGTGTCGCAAATAACTTATTCACAGTTATAACCGTAAGCTCAGAGATTCTGATTAAACGTGCCTTTTTTTTTTTTTTTTTTTTGTATATAGTTTGCAAAGCAACGGAACAGGATATCATTGTTAAAATTACTACTACTATTTATTATTTATTATTTAATATTTCAATGATATATATATATATATTAGGGCTTTACCGAATATTCGCTTCGTATTCGCTTAGGGACCGAATAGTGGACCTAATAACTATTCGGTATTCGGCCGAATAGTTGCGGTCGGGCCGAATACGAATAGTGGTTACCATACACCTGTTTCTGCATACACTGCGATGGACTGAAATAACTCTCTCATTAACACAATCGTTACTGTTGCCTTATGTCTGCCGTAGCCGAGGAAACTGGAACCGGTTGCGTGGTACAAACTGCATAAAAAAAGTGTGTGTGTGTCTGTGTGTGTGGGGGGGGGGAGAGAGAGAGAGAGCGAGAGATAGATAGATAGATAGACAGAGAGAGAGAGAGAGAGAGAGAGAGAGAGAGAGAGAGAGAGAGAGAGAGAGAGAGATCATGCATTTTTCGTTTTTTCAGGGTGTCTTCGCCCAAATCAAATTTGAAGATATTGCTAACGAGAATATAAAGGCGCGTTTAAATTACATGGAACGAACGGCCGAGTGAACGATGGTTTTGAAAGAGGCGAGAGCCCAAAGACAACTAATCATAGACATCAGAAGGAGACAGTCGTCATTTTTCGGCCATGTTATGAGAAGAGGGAAAATGGAACATGTGGTGACCACTGGAAAGATCTGTGGAAGGAGGGATAGAGGAAGACAACGATAGAAGATTCTTGACAGTCTTGTTGCATGGCATCTAGGTGTGTCAGCACACGAACGCATACATGCTGCAGGAGATCGCAAATTGTGGAGAGGCATGATCGACCACGCCAGCCGACAAGGCACCTGATGATGATGATACACTATTCGTATTCGTATTCGGTCGAATAGTTGGTCCCACTATTCGTATTCGGCCGAATAGTGAAAATCACTATTCGGTACAGCCCTAATATATATATATTTCCTTTCCAATAAGCGCTCGCGCGCATGCACACGCCAGAACGCGCGCGCTCACACACACACACACACACACAGCCACACACACACCCACACACGAACATGCGCATTCATCCCCCTGAGCGCTTTGTCCCTCTAGAATGTCTAAGGGAGCTCAGATCTCCCAGAACTACCCCCACCCCCTTTTTTTGCCCCCTCCCCCCTCCATGTTTTCTGTGTCTGCGCCCCTGATAAGTAGTGGTGTAAATTGCGACAAAAACATTACCAGCTGCCAGTTATAGAGTTTAACGTTGTTGAGACAGGTCATATGTGCCGGACCAAGCCTTCTGTAGAATAACAGAAGGCCTTGGCAGGGCAGACTTCCATAACAGTCTTCTCCCCCCCCCCCTTCCCCCCCCCCTCCCTGCTAGCAGAAGCAACGGTACGCAGCTCTTACACCTATTTTAGACCTAATTAGTTTTTTTTTTTTTAATCTCTACTATGCAAGACACTTTCCAGTAAGTCTTTTTCTTTCTCCCCTTCTTCTTGTTCTTGTTCTTGTTCTTCTTCTTCTTGTGTTCTTCTTCTTCTTCTTCTTCTTCTTCTTCTTCTTCTTCTCTTCTTTCATCATTTCTCTTTTATTGAGGAATCGTTACCTGTTGTTTAGAATCGCTGTTTAAAAAAAAGATAATATGGGGGGGGGGGGGGGGGGTGAAGAGGCTAGCTATCTCAACACTTAATTTGCCTTACAGCATCTAATGTTGCATTTCTTCACCCAATTTTCCATCTTCGGAGAATGTTGTACATAGTTATTTAAACTCAGATTCCTCTTCAAAAGCTTTGCACTCTACTGACATATTTCATTTGTGCTTTCCTAATATTGACATCCCTCATATCTTTCAGCGCTGATTTTCATATTATTTGTTTAACACTCTTCATTTATAGATGCTGGATTATCGGCGTCTCTCTCTCTCTCTCTCTCTCTCTCTCTCTCTCTCTCTCTCTCTCTCTCTCTCTCTCTCTCAAAATAAAAGAAAACATTGCATACAAGATATCAACATGGTTGCTCAAAACACAGTGGTGTGTTCAGGGAAGTTCTTTCCTGCGATCCTTTGTGGCATATACACGATACAACAAGGTGATGCTTTTCTGTGAAGGAAAAAAAAGAACGGGGAGGTGGGAAGAGGACATTCTAAGAAAATAACAAATTAGATTTTGTTGTGACAGTTAGAAAGATTACCGCAAAGAAAACTAGAAGCTGGGTACAGTTTCTTTACAGATCTTAATCATGGCATGGACAGATGCCTGGATATCTGGCTTAGCTTGCCCTTTACGAGGTTACATTTTTCAGCATCTCTCTCTCTCTCTCTCTCTCTCTCTCTCTCTCTCTCTCTATCTATCTCTATCTCTCTATCTCTCTTTTGTTGCACCCCACCAGGACACCACACAAGCGGCAAACACCCGGTGATACAAAGTACCACTATGCGGATGAGGATCACCCGTGGAGAGGTCCCAGAAACCCCTTTCAGTCGTCATAGCCATATTTATGGCCCGGCTATATTCAGGGCCCCCGGCAAAAGCAAGTGTGTGTGTGTCTGTGTGTGTGGGGGGGGGGGAGAGAGAGAGAGAGCGAGAGATAGATAGATAGATAGACAGAGAGAGAGAGAGAGAGAGAGAGAGAGAGAGAGAGAGAGAGAGAGATCATGCATTTTTCGTTTTTTCAGGGTGTCTTCGCCCAAATCAAATTTGAAGATATTGCTAACGAGAATATAAAGGCGCGTTTAAATTACATGGAACGAACGGGCCGAGTGAACGATGGTTTGAAAGAGGCGAGAGCCCAAAGACAACTAATCATAGACATCAGAAGGAGGACAGTCGTCATTTTTCGGCCATGTTATGAGAAGAGGGAAAATGAACATGTGGTGACCACTGGAAAGATCTGTGGAAGGAGGGATAGAGGAAGACACGATAGAAGATTTCTTGACAGTCTTGTTGCATGGCATCTAGGTGTGTCAGCACACGAACGCATACATGCTGCAGGAGATCGCAAATTGTGGAGAGGCATGATCGACCCGCCAGCCGACAAGGCACCTGATGATGATGATACACTATTCGTATTCGTATTCGGTCGAATAGTTGGTCCCCCACTATTCGTATTCGGCCCCGAATAGTGAAAATCACTATTCGGTACAGCCCTAATATATATATTATTTCCTTTCCAATAAGCGCTCGCGCGCATGCACACGCCAGAACGCGCGCGCTCACACACACACAAACACAACACAGCACACACACACACCCACACACACGAACATGCGCATTCATCCCCCTGAGCGCTTTGTCCCTCTAGAATGTTCTAAGGGAGCTCAGATCTCCCAGAACTACCCCCACACCCTTTTTTTTGCCCCCTCCCCCCTCCATGTTTTCTGTGTCTGCGCCCCTGTATAAGTAGTGGTGTAAATTTGCGACAAAAACATTACCAGCTGCCAGTTATAGAGTTTAAACGTTGTTGAGACAGGTCATATGTGCCGGACCAAGCTTCTGTAGAATACAGAAGGGCCTTGGCAGTGCAGACTTCCATAACAGTCTTCTCCCCCCCCCCCCTTCCCCCCCCCCTCTCCTGCTAGCAGAAGCAACGGTACGCAGCTCTTACACCTATTTTAGACCTAATTAGTTTTTTTTTTTTTTTTTAATCTCTACTATGCAAGACACTTTCCAGTAAGTCTTTTTCTTTCTCCCCTTCTTCTTGTTCTTGTTCTTGTTCTTCTTCTTCTTGTTCTTCTTCTTCTTCTTCTTCTTCTTCTTCTTCTTCTTCTTCTTCTTCATCATTTTCTCTTTTATTGAGGAATCGTTACCTGTTGTTTAGAATCGCTGTTTAAAAAAAAGATAATATGGGGGGGGGGGGGGTGAAGAGGCTAGCTATCTCAACACTTAATTTGCCTTACAGCATCTAATGTTGCATTTCTTCACCCAATTTTCCATCTTTGGAGAATGTTGTACATAGTTATTTAAACTCAGATTCCTCTTCAAAAGCTTTGCACTCTACTGACATATTTCATTTGTGCTTTCCTAATATTGACATCCCTCATATCTTTCAGCGCTGATTTTCATATTATTTGTTTAACACTCTTCATTTTGATAGATGCTGGATTATCGGCGTCTCTCTCTCTCTCTCTCTATCTCTTAGTCTCTATCTCTCTCTCTCTCTCGTTCTCTCTCTCTCTCTCTCTCTCTCTCTCTCTCTCAAATAAAAGAAAACATTGCATACAGATATCAACATGTTTGCTCAAAACCAGTGGTGTGTTCAGGGAAGTTCTTTCCTGCGATCCTTTGTGGCATATACACGATACACCAAGGTGATGCTTTTCTGTGAAGGAAAAAAAAGAACGGGAGGTGGGGAAAGAGGACATTCTAAGAAAATAACAAATTAGATTTTGTTGTGACTGTTAGAAAGATTACCGCAAAGAAAACCTAGAAGCTGGGTACAGTTTCTTTACAGATCTTTAATCATGGCATGGACAGATGCCTGGATATCTGGCTTAGCTTGCCTTTTACGAGGTTACATTTTTCAGCATATCTCTCTCTCTCTCTCCTCCTTCTCTCTCTCTCTTCTCTTCTCTCCTCTCTCTATCTCTATCTCTCTATCTCTTCTTTGGTTGCACCCCACCAGGACACCACACAAGCGCGGCAAACACCCGGTGATACAAAGTACCACTATGCGGATGAGGATCACACCCGTGGAGAGGTCCCAGAAAAACCCCTTTCAGTCGTCATAGCCATATTTATGGCCCGGCTTATATTCAGGGCCCCCGGCAAAAGCCAGGGTGGGGCTTAAAAAAAAAATTACATCCCACATGGGGACAAATGTGCATAAAAGGTGACGGTACTGCTAACCACCAGAACAACAGCCCCAGGTTTTTCATCATCCCACTGTTTTATGCAGAATATGCTGTTGATGTGATCGTCCTCACTGTTGGGCGCAACTTCGTCGTATGGAATTAGTCAATCTTCTACCAAATCTTGAAATGTTCCTTTTTTTTAGTCTGTAATACGTAACTGCGTTGTGCTTGTTTACAGCAAAGCTGTGATTTTTGCGCTTTTAAACCACCCACTGGCTCGCCGGTAGATGACTTCGTCGCCACCCAAGACAGTATTTTGATCTGTCTCCTTCAATCGTATCAACACTTCAGGAGTCCTTGTCAGGGCTATCGGTGGCGTGCAATGCAATAGCGTGAGTTAGTTGGAGGCCAATACTCACTGGGGGATAAAGAAGAAGAAAAAGAAGAAGAAGAAGAAGAAGAAGAAGAAGAAGAAGAGAAGAAGAAGAAGAAGAAGAAGAAGAAGAAGAAGAAGAAGAAGAAGAAGAAGAAGAAGAAGAAGAAGAAGAAGAAGAAGAAGAAGGAAAAAAAAAGAAAGGGTAAGTAATTTGCGTAAATAAAGAATTTTGTTTTTACTTTATTATCCCCCTTGATTTTAGGTTCATTTTGTGTTTCTGGTGTTGAGTGTTCCCAAGTGACCTTGTGAGTCGTGGACTAAAGAGACCACTGCCTATACGAAAATTTACTTAAAAGAGGACAAATTTTGTTGAAATCGAGGTGTTTTATTCAAAAGATGCAGATTTCACAACCTAGTTGTTAGAAGGATCTACTACAAATCTTATGCTGTTTGATGGTTTGAACAAGGGACTATTATTATCGAACAAGGGTAGTAACTCGAAAGTGCTCCGTTTAGCTTCTAAAAATTGCAGCACAGTGCATGAACCCCGTAGCACCGGCGAGGATCCTAAACTGCTTTAGGTAGATTATTTTTAGATATTTTTTGTCATTTAGGTAGATTAGCTAACTCTTTTCGATTTCCAACCGCCAAAGGAGTTTTTAAAAAATACTTACTTAGTCTGCTCCTGATCCTTGGGCGCATACCAAACGAATTTTCCCATAAGAAATAAAAAGAGAATAATCAATCCGTTCTCTCACAGACTGAATTTCTTTCAACCCCACCAGGATCGCACCACGACCGATCAACTCCCGTTTACACAGTGCCACCATTCGGATGAGAATCACCCAGGCGTGAGTTCTGGAAAGCCCGTTCAACCGTTAGAGCCGGGGTGGGGGCTTTAAAATTAAAAAAAAATTACATGCCATATTGTCAAATCAAAGGGAGACAAAACAAACAGGAAACACCAAGAAAGAAGAGGAAAGACATACACAAGTAACAACAGGGTGGAGGACGAGCGGTCTGAATCGGATGGAAGAAGTGGCGCAAATACCCGAATTTAGTCACGAAAGTGACACAAATAACCCAGACCACGAATTTAGGCAGAGACTGTTAGCAGCCTCGGCTAGCTAGCAGCAGTCTGAAAGTGGTCGACCTTTTAATTTTTTACTCAAAAAGACTTGGACATGCCATATTAGGACGGAGATGATTTTGTTCCCTCTGGTAGCACAGTGTTGGTGTGAATATACTGTTCATAATCTGTTTCCTAGCGCTTATGCTTATGTTTGGATATCTGAATAACGGTGTCAGTTTATATATTTTACAAAAGAAAAAGTTCATATATCTGAATAACGGTGTCAGTTTATATATTTTACAAAAGAAAATAGGCGATATAAATGAAAATGTAACTTTACTTGACCCTCCTGGAAAGAGTCGAATGAATTCTAGGATGTTAGTGAGAAGGAGTTTAGTAAAACCTCAGGAATCTAAAACTCTGATGTCTTTTTTTTCTTCCTCTTGACTGTTTTCTCTCCGTTTTCACTGCGTGGACCTAGTTAAAGCTCATCAGGTTTGACTTTTACTAAAAATCTGGCTAAAGAACTTTGCTTATGGTTTCTCCTCAACTTATTTCGGAAATGTGACATTATCTGGTAATTCCAGACAATTGTATTAAGGCTTGTTTGAGCTGTGTTGCGGTGATACTTCTTAGCAAAGTTATTGACATCTATGCTTGGCTTTGCCTCGCGAGAGGTAAGCAAAAATAGCGCGCAGTGTCTTGATAAAGTTTAACTCATAAAAGTTCAAATTCTAAACAAACGTCGTATACCAAGTTGGAAGGAGGAGACACAGATGACATGAACAAATGTAATGTGTAGTGAATGTAATCTCGTGAATTAATGGCAACACGAAACTCCATTTTGTGCTGTCCTTGAGAGACCTTGGCCGGTTTTCAAGAGGAGATAACTTCAGTGACATATTACATTTCTATTTAACTGAAGTTGACAAGCGACATGTGAGGACACTTAAATACGTGACTGTCTTTTGCTGTATACTATCCAGGCACGTCGACACAACGAGAATATGGAGGTTTATGGAAAAGGGTCCAAGACAACTCCTCTCCACCCTTTTAAAAGTTCTAGAGGCGCTGACACAAAACAAACATTGGGGATAGGTGTGTTAGCCTCAGCCTCTCTACGAAATATCTAGAGCAGGGTGAGATGATGGGCCTCTTACGTGTAAGCCTTGTCTGAGTGAACAGTAAAAATAATGGAGGAGGTTCTGGAGGATATATATATATATCTGGTAATCTGGCAATCCTAGTTTCAGCTTTATAGCAAACGGGTCACCCCATAGGTGCTCCGCTCCTGTGCCAACGAAAAACACACGTAGTTCACAGTGTCACGCCATGCACTCAACTCAGAAGCTGGGCGACGAAACTATATCCTTCTAGTCTACAAATGGAGCAAAAATGCAACGGCCACCGACTGGCAGAAAAAAAAATTACATTTGCCACGGCTAAAGAAAAAAAAATGTAAAAATAAAAAGGTGGCTGTGTCTAGCGTCCATTTTGACCTGAAGCATTATATGATAGGTAATAAACAGTATATATATATATATATATATATATATATATATATATATATATATATATATATATGTGTGTGTGTGTGTGTGTATGAGTGTGTGTACACAGAGAGAGAGAGAGAGAGAGAGAGAGAGAGAGAGAGAGAAAGAAATCTCGCATTTTTTCCTTAGGTGTTCGTGCATTGTAATCGGAAGCTTTATGTACGAACTTAAGGAGATATCCTAGCTCAAAAAGAGTGACAGTTGCCACACGAAATCTAAACTTAGAATAACTTACTGTAACTTGTTGTCTGTAGGTCGTAGATTGTTTGCTGTACTCGCCCCCCGCAACGCCTTACTTTGTTGTAACACTGTTCCTGTTCAACTGATCTTGAATACTTTCCAGCCTATTGTCTCCTCTCTCTCTCTCTCTCTCTCTCTCTCTCTCTCTCTCTTTATCTCTCTCTCTCTCTTTGTGTGTGTGTGTGTGTGTGTGTGTGTGTGTGTGTGTGTGTGTGTGTGTGTGATTTCTTTCTCCTCTCTCCCCTCCCCAGGTTACCACTCATTTCCTTTTTTTCCCCAAATTCTGACACCAAATGGCGAAAATAGAAATAAAAAGAGATAATGCCGAGGGAAAAAAAAAAACCATCGACTAGATGTTTATGAATCAAATACAATGAAAAACAATTTGGAAATGAAGCCGGGTCCCCTCCATGACAATTATCTCTATTTGATTATGATCATTTTCTGCATTCTGGGGGAAAACTATAATTAGATTATTCCCCTTTGGGAATTTCCGCCACTTTGAACCTCTCTCTGGACATTTGTTTTTTGTGCACCTCTGTAGGGCAGTGGTTCCTGTTTAGCTAAGACTGATGGTCCCCTCTTATTTTCGAAGGTAGGTCCGGGAACCTATAGTTTTCAACAGTTATTTTGAAAAACGTATTGGGTTCTTTATTAATATCTTACCCCCATATGACAGTCCAACATTTTAGAGAGTGGTAAGACTGGGTTTCCTGGCTTTCTGATACTTTTAACGACCCCCAAAACATCTAGAACTGGCCATAATCCCAACCCACCTACGTCCCACGAGAGAGTGCAGCCTAGGTGTAGAATGCATGCAGCATAGGTCCCACGACTGCACGCAGCCTATCTATCACCCCTTGAAATATTAGACTGTCCCGTGTCCTGTGGATTTCCCCTGTTTGGGGTAGGATATTAAAAAATCACCACGTAGTGTAATTTATAAATATCAGAATAGCAAAATAAGTTGCATTTTATAGGCACAAATTAACAGATGCGGAACCCTTAAGACCGTTTAAGCATTAGATACAATTAACAAACAGACAATGCATTGATCGGCACCCGTAGAAAGAAGTAGAAAGATAAAAGGATACCAAAGACAACATAAAAATCCATAGCTGTAGTTGCTATGTCAGGAATCGAACCTATAACCTCCAAATGACGACAGCGTCTGACTGCAGAAACAAGTGTACTAAGTCGCATGACCAACTGCATTATATACATAAGAGTTGTGTGTGTATGCGCGTGTGTGTAATGTGCGCGCGCGTGTGTGTAAGTGTGTGTGTGTGCATACCCGCGTGCATGTGTGTATAAATGATATCGTGAACCCCTTACATGTGTGCCAGGTGTCCGAGGACCACGAAATGGGAAACGCTGCTGAAGGAGATTATTCCCTGGGTTCAGCGGATGGGTGCTACATAGAGCGTTCATAATTGGTTTAAATCTGCTCTGTTTGTTGTGGCGAGTTTGATGGGCCGCCATCGTCAGACGATCGCTAATGACAGAGCCGGCGCACTGGCTGTTACATTTTGTGGTTGTGTTTTTATTAGTTTTCAGCGGGGCCATGGAGGCTGAGTGCTCTTGTCTTTTTCTCGTTCATGTTTATAGTCCCTGTGCTTTTCTGTCTGTTGGCTGAGCGTTTATGTACTTGTCAATTAAATTGACCCCCCCCCCCAACTACCATATTCTATTATGGTATGTCTATCTATCAGCTGTTTGTCTGCCGGTCCTCCTGTCGTTATTGGTATGCTAATCTAAACAGTAAACACACACACACGCACGCACGCTCGCTCGCTCGCCCGCACCCACCCACCCAACCACCCAACCACCCACCCACCGACCCACCCACCCAACCACCCACTCAACCACCCACACACACACACACACTATATATAACTATATATATATATATATATATATATATATATATATATATATATATATATATATATATATATATATATATATATATATAGTCAGCTCTGTGGCTAAGTTGATGGGAACGCTTCGTAATGCCGGGATGCCGGGTTCAATCCCAACTGCGGGCCATGAGTCTTGCGTTGGTTTCGACAGTGGTATCAAGAAAGCTGACCGTCTAGAAAGCAGGCAAACTACTGGACGTAAATTTGCCTAGAGAAACCACACAACAGCCAGGTGCTGTTGGGGTTGGTTCTGCAACGTCCTGTAAAGGATACGCAACTAACCTTTTTATATATATATATATATATATATATATATATACAGTAGAACCTCGCTTAACGAGCACCTCTCATAACGAGTAATTCGCATAACGAGCAAAACAGATTGTAAAAAAAAAATGATTTGCTTAACGAGCGACGTTTCGCATAACGAGTGGCGAGGAGAGGGGAATCCTGAATTGTGCGCATGTTACATCAGTCTGTGTTTAGCACTCGTTCCAGTAGCATCGTAGTGTCGCATGTGATAACACATTTTCTCAAACTTGTGCTATATTGTAATATATGTACACGAATCCTCCAGGCCTGCAAGATGACCTCTCTGAAAAATTTAAGTTCATCAAGATCCAGTTTCTGCCTCCCAACACCACTCCGTTTTTCCAGCCCATGGACCAGCATGTTATTTCTAACTTTAAGAAGCTCTACACTAAAGCACTCTTCGAGCATTGTTTTCAGGTGACTGAAGGGACCAACCTCACTCTCAAAGAGTTTTAGAAAAATCGCTTCATTGCCTGCCTCAAGATGATCGACAAGGCGGGGGAAGGGGCTACCTAGAGAACCATAACTTCTGCTTGGAAGAAGCTTTCACTGGAGATCGTTGTCGATTTTTGACCCAGGGGTTCTAGACAGTACCTGTGGAACCTGTAGTCAACGAGATTATGCCTTTGGCCACTATCTTGAGATGTAGGTGGATAACAGTGATATCAAAGAGCTTGTGGAAGAGCACCGCCAACAGCTGACCACCCAAGAGCTTATCGAGTTGCATTGTGTTTCACAGTAAGATGTTTTGGAGGAAAGTTTGTCAGAGGAGGAGGAGGAGGTAACAGAAAAGCAACAATCTTCTGGCGAAATAAGAGAAGTGCTGAAAGCAAGGCAAACTATTGAACCTTACATTGAGAAGCATCACCCTAATAAAGAAGTGGCTATGCGCATTGCACATTTATTTAATAATAATGATGTGTCACATTTTCGCTAAATTTTGAAGCGTCGGCAAAAACAAATGTCGCTGGACATCTTTCTAATAAAAAAAAAATATAATTAGCTATGTATCACAATTATTTCGACTTTTTTTTTCTGCAAATCGAATTCGCATTCAAGGTGGGTTCGTTCAGCTTTTGAAGAAAAGATGAAGATGATTCACTCTCCTTAACAATATGTACTTAATTTTCTTTGAATAAACGTTATACTTGGCATTTTGTGAGTATTTTTTTTCGACATGGAACACATTATCGTATTTTACATTAATTTATATGAGAAATTTTTTTTCGCATAACGAGTGTTTCGCTTAACGAGTGTGATTCTGGAACGAATTATACTCGTTAAGCGAGGTTCCACTGTATATACACACAAACTCTTTTACTCCCTCCTTTTCCTTCAATGTAGAATAAGATATTCTAGCCGAGACATAAGGTGCGTGTCTCTTTCGCCCACCCCTCCTCTTTCCAGCGTAGAGACGACAGATTGAACGAAAATTAAAGAATATCCCTGACGTCTCTCATGCTCTCTCCCCCCCCCTCTCTCTCTCTCCCTCTCTCTCTCTCTCTCTCTCTCTCTCTCTCTCTCTCTCTCTTTTCTTCCTTCTTTCAGTGTAGGAAAGAAAAAGGTTAAACGAATGAGAGATGCATCTCTCTCTCAAACCTTTTTAAAGGTAGAAGACAGATTAAACGAGATCTAAGGTGCATCTTCAATCTCTCTCTCTTTCTCTCTCTCTCTCTCTCTCTCTCTCTCTCTCTCTCTCTCTCTCTCTCTCTCTCTTCTTTCCTCCTACTTTCAGCACAGGAGACAATAGACTAACAAGTGAAAGGTATATGTATATTTGTATTATATCGCTTTCTTTTCCCAACACTAGAGAAGATCAGAGCTTATATTACCTAGAACACAGGTTCTCAACTTGTGAGTCGCCACCATTCTGGGTGTCGAACGACTCTTTCACAGGGGTCGCCCAAGACCATCTAAAAACACATATTCACTGAAGTTATGAAGAAGCACACACACAAAAAAAAAATGTTATGGTTGGGTGTCACCACAGCACGAGGAATTGTATTAAAGAGTCGCGGTAGTAGGAAGGTTAAAAGCCACTGCTATAGGGAAAACAAAAAGTGACCATATTCACTATAAACGTCTATTTAAAACAAAGATAAAGGTACTCACAACCAGGTGTCTATAATAAACACCTGAAACTAAATGATGGCTTAAAAAGGTGTTGGTACTGCGTACCGTTGAATACCGCTAGAAAAAAAAGTCTTGGATTGTCTGACCCACATGTTTTCACTAATCCTGGATTATAAGGTATGTTTGTTCCTAACCAAGTCTAGCCAATACAGAAAAAGACTATAAGTGATTTGGCACTTCGAGATAGACTAGACAATTGTACATCTCCCCTCCCCTTTTCTCCAAGGACAATAAGGCCACGAGGTATGTTTACATACTACTAGTTTTGAGGATTTGATCAAAGACTTTGCAGTTTTAGAACAAAAATAGGAAGAAAACTTTTCAAATATAAATAAAGTGCAAGTAAACAAAATATAGACATTATTTTCCATCTTACTGCAAGTTTTATTTAATTTCGATTAATAAAATGTTATGTGATCGTTTACCTCAAACTGTCACTAATGTCTGTTGTACCACTTTTTATGGCTGCGTATACACGTTGGCCTTGAGCCTGAGGATTTAGGGCCGCGTGGTTAGGGCTGTCGCCACGGACTGTGCAGGTTAGGATGTTTAATTTTGCCCCTGACAGAAAAAACTCTATCACGTTACCGGAAATCGAACTCGGGTCTCCCGCATGAGAGCTGACGTTTTAATCACTCGGCCAGCCGCTTAACTAATGGTTTACTATTGTTTAATTTTTCAAATGCACATATATATGAGGGCACCAGTGCCGTCTTACGACGTCTTGCCCAGGCCCCCACACACAAACATACGGCCTCCATGCCCATCTGTGTGATCATCCGCATTTCATTCCAATGAGACCCGGCTCTCTAGCGTAGTTGGGTAAACCAGATTGAGCGGTGACCGGGGGACGTACTACTTGTGGTCCGGGTTCACTCCCGGAATAGGCAGAAAAGCCACATTTCTCCCAGATTTACGTTATTTACAAGGGAATCAAGACCGAAAGGTTGCGATATCCATAGTACCGAGCCTTAGGGTTAACAACTCATGGCTTTTGGATACTAAAACAAAACATTCCAGTGAGTGGTTATCATAAGGGCCCTAGCACACTGGTTTGCTCAGGGGCATATAATGCTGTTGAGACAGCTGTGGAGGAGAAGCGGGGGGTAACTACTGGGGGGGGGGAAGTCCTTTTTTAAATGTAGTCTGTCGACTTTAACTTCAACTTGTCAGATTAGAGACGCTCTATAAATAAGGACTTTAATCTAAGTAATTTGAGAACCCCTGATCACGGACAGGAGGGTAGAGGGAAGGGTTAAGTGCTCTGTATCAACGTCAGACTTCTATTGCAATGCACTCCCAGACCCTACATCTTCCTTATCTGGGAACATTCTAGATTCCTGAGCTTCACAGAGTCACGGAGAAGTCACAGAGGGCAACCTCACATGTAACTTCCCCTTACATAGAGGCATGTCCGCACGCTGGAGTCCGCTTCAGACTGAGTACCTCCCTGACAGCATGCGAGCACCGCGGTGTAGTAGCGAATGCCGAAATCAGTGGTGTATTGAGTTTTCTTCTTGTTCTTCTTTTTCTTCTTCTTCTTCTTCTTCTTCTTCTTCTTCTTCTTCTTCTTCTTCTTCTTCTTCTTCTTCTTTTCTTTTTCTTCTTCTTCTTCTTCTTCTTCTTCTTCTTCTTCTTCTTCTTCTTCTTCTTCTTCTTCTTCTTCTTCTTCTTCTTCTTCTTCTTCTTCTTCTTCTTTTCTTCTTCTTCTTCTTCTTCTTCTTCTTCTTCTTCTCCTTCTTCTTCTTCTTCTTCTTCTGCTAAGCGTTCACAGGTTGTAAACGCCGGTGAAATGTTCTGGTTTTTCGTCAACTCCCGGACTTTAGTCTTATTCAAGAACTTGGCTTTTGCGTGCACCTCTGTTTTACAGAAGTGGCTTTTTGTATACAAACTATTGGTTCATCGCCTCTAAAGCAGAAAAAAATATGAGATCAAAGGAAACACCCTTAATTAGCCGCTTTTTACAAGATCCATGTTTAGGGAGGTGGTAGTGGTTCTACCCCACCCCCTCTACGGGACCACAGAACCCACATGGAGAATATTGATGTTAAGTAAAGTAGTAAAGTAAAGGGCCTTTTTTACGTCACTGATGCACTGGACACGAGTTGCTCGACTTACATTTGGAAAGATCAATGGAGGGTAATGTGGACAACGTTCTCACGACTTTGCTCGGTACTCATTTTAGGCTGGGACGGCCTGGGAGCCAAAGTCATTTTTAAACAAAGAATGTTTAATTAGGGATCGATATCACAGCCACATTCCCATAAGCATTCCGTCCCCATCTTCAGCAGCAAGCGCAGAGTTCCAATTCCAGTGGTACCAATAGCAGTGTGATTGTATATCCGTCTCAACTTTGCCTTGGTGTTCTATGGACTAAATTTTACCATTATCTTTTGCATCATGGATATTAAAAGGCTGCAGGCAAAAATTCGTTGCGATCTAACAGTCATTTTTTGAGAAAATGGCTTACAAGTGTGTTCTTTAGATGTTAAACTAACTATAATCTTTCTTTTTGAGCCTAGGGCGGCGCATAGAGCAGAGGTCATAGCTGTCCATGTCTGGCCATTCGTTGCCACCTGTTGTAGGTCTTGGGTGTTTATTAGGTCAACGGTTGACCCTTCCCTGATAACAATTCTACGCGATGTCTCTCTTGGTCTTCCCGTTTTCCTTTCCCTTCCAGTGTCCATCTGAGGGTTCGATGGGGGAGTCTTGTCTTATCCATTCTGAGTGCATGGCTAGTGTAATTTTTATAAATGAAGGAATATAGGAGTAAAACCGGGGATGAAACATTCCTCAACGATAGGTTGTATGATGTCGATGATAATTATTATAACGTCAGTGATTACGATAATGATGATGATGTGCATAATCGTCATTGTCATCATAAGATGCCTTGCCGACTGCATAGGTTATCATGGCTCTTTGCAACCCTGCGATCTTTAATAGCATGTATCAGTTTATGAGCTGAAACCCATTCATACAGTGAAAAAAGGCTGCACGGATCTTCTCGCCTTGCCTCCTACTATCGCCTATCGCTCTTTCCCCAAATCCTTCAAGTGGTCACAAAATGTTCAATTTTCCCTTATCTTATAACGGAAAAGAGGGCGTGGGCCTGGGGTTGGGTGGGGGGGGGGGGGGTGATAACTCCTTCTGATGTTTCTGATAAGTTGTCTTCGGACACTCGCTTCTTTCTGTGCATCATACAGCCGCTCAGTGATTGTCGTAATAGAGATTTACAACTTCTTGAGTACACACAACAGGTTTTATACAACTATCTAATGATTATCACAATATAAATCTAAATATTATATAATATCTATGAGTTAAGGTCCTTGCATGTCACGGCTTTTTTTTTTCTTTTGCTGGCCGGTATTCATTTTGGTGTTCACACTTCGTTTGAGAGTTAAGCTGACCAGACAGACAATTGGATTTTTCTCGGAGATACTTTCTTCTTTTAATATCCAAGCCATGTGGCGTTGGTAGTCGTATCTATCCGCAACCTTCTGTCTTATGTACTTTCAATTAGCTCTAACACAGATGATTCTTCATGCCATGATGTTAAACCGTTCAGCATCTGTTATCTCGGTCTCCCTCTGCCTCTCCTCCCCTGCAACTTTCCTCTTTTCACAATGTACTTCAATGTTCTCCTTCTGTTCACACGACCAAAGAATGCAGATTGTCTCTTTCTGATGTGGAGACTGATCACATGACCAAAGAATATAGATTGTCTCTTTCTGATGTGGAGACTGATCACATGACCAAAGAATGTAGATTGTCTCTTTCTGATGTGGAGACTGATCACATGACCAAAGAATATAGATTGTCTCTTTCTGATGTGGAGACTGATCACATGACCAAAGAATGTAGATTGTCTCTTTCTGATGTGGAGACACTTTCGTTAAGTGATATTGTGTATTGTTTTGTTTATATTTTTTTATTAATAGCATTGTATATATGTGCAATGCGCTGCTAAAGGCTTTCTAACCTCAAACTTCACTTGACATTTGTGTTGGACAAGTTGTAATGCTTTATTTAGTCTGATATCTTTTCATGAGGTTATTTACAATACCACTTAGCATAAAAGAGATAACCGAACATTGCCAGACATCCTATCCTGGTGAGATGAGCGTCGAGAATGTGATCCCCAAGCCTGCAAGATACTCAAGAGTTGCAGGTTCGCAAAGAAAAATGTATACAAACTGAGAAGTTGCAAATATTTAATGCCGGGTTCTTGCTCTTCATATAGCCCGTACAAGGCCGTCTCCAGTACTGGAGACTGCCTTGGCCCATGCAGTGTGGCGTTAGTAGTTATGTATCCACAACCTTTTGTCTTCTTCTTCTTATAGTTCATGCCATGTGGCATTGGTAGTCATGTCTATCTACAATCTTCTGTCTTCTTCTTTTTCCTCTTCTTCTTCTTGTTCTTGTTCTTTTTATTCTTCTTACAGCCCATGCCGTGTGACGTTGGTAGTCATGTCTATCCACAGCCTCCCGTCTGGTGTACTTTCAGTCAGTTATGCCACCAATTGTTTTCCGTGCCTCGGTCTTCCTCTGCCTTCTTTCCATCAAGCTTTCCCACCATCACGATTTACTCGTTTTCTTCTTCTTATGACATGACCAAAGAATGTAAATTCCAAATTCACAGAACACAAACTAAGATAAGGAAAATAACATACACAGAAACCATCGGACGTTTCTGTCGAAGTCATCATCAGCACTATTTTCAAATATGTATTTCCAATGTACCATTGAGCTGAAATGATAACAGCGTGTATCTGATGTATGGAATGTATGTTTGTGTACAGATAATACCTGAGTAGCATAGTAAATAAGCGGCCTTTATCACCACAGTGTCGAATCAGGCAAATGATGCTAGAAATATTTGTAATAGAACTTGGTGTAGCTGGGATGACCTTGGAACCAAGGTAATTTCTAGAAAAATCATCTCCAACTCGGATTCGAACACACCCATCAAGCTTACGGACGAACTGCCAAAAAATGTAATAATATATTTAAAATAATATGAAATGCACGAACAATTACTTTAAAAGAGCAAGAGCGAGAGAGAAATAGAGAGAGAGAGAGAGAGAGAGAGAGAGAGAGAGAGAGAGAGAGAGAGAGAGAGAGAGAGAGCGAAAGAGAGAGAGAGAGAACTTTTGACTCCCCCCAATCCATTCCGCCCCTTCCCAACAAAGAAAATCCCCCCCCCCCCCAGGGGGGGGGGGGTGCTCAAGGGACCTAGTCATACCGATTCTGGCGACCCTGCCCCCGTCTTTGACTGAGCTAGGCCCCACGCCGATAGGCTTTGTGTTTCGGTGTGTATATAGATAATTCTACAGCCAGTTGACTGTACTCAAATTTTTAAGTAAGTATTTCTTATTTGTAGCTTTTCATATCGTTGTACTGTTGTTTGTGTTTTTGTACGCTCAGCAGTTATAAGCTGGTTTCCTTGCAGTAAATCAATACTGAACACTTTCGTTGTAAAAACCAAAATTAAAAAAAATAATTTTTGCAACTAAATCTGTCCTACACAGCACACTGTTTATTTTGAGAACCTCTTGAACAGCCACAACCAACAGACTGGGAACCACTGACTGTTTATTTTGAGAACCTCTTGAACAGCCACAACCAACAGACTGGGAACCACTGATCCACACTGAGGGATGTAACATCTTCCTATCACCTTGCCCTTCTCCCACAGCAATTTTATGATCAGTTCGATCAAAACCCCAGACAGCTGTGTTACTGTTAAGAGTTACTATGGTCCAAAATCAAGAAACATTGATTTGCACTAAAGTGAGAGAGAGAGAGAGAGAGAGAGAGAGAGAGAGAGAGAGAGAGAGAGAGAGAGAGAGAGAGGCGGGAAGGTTAAGAACGCTGGTCTCTCATGCGGAAAGACCCAGGTTCGAATTCTCGGTAAGGTTGTGGATTTCTGTCTGTCGGGGCAAAAAATTAAATCCTAACCCTAACAGTCCGTGGCGACAGCACTGACTAAGCGGCCCTAAATCTCACACTCAAAGACCCTCTTGTCTACATGGCATCAGTGGCACGAGTCAGCTGTAAAACGCTACAGTCCTTTCAAGCCAGTGGACAGACTTTCGATGTTTGACCAGTTTCTCTGCCTTAAGCATTGTCATGTTCTCACTGTCTGGTGCGTGAGTGTATGTGCGAGAGAGAGAGAGAGAGAGAGAGAGAGAGAGAGAGAGAGAGAGAGAGAGAGAGAGAGAGAGAGAGAGCAGGAGAATTAGAGTAACGGAGAGGACTAAGTTGAGTTATTCTGTCGTCTTTACTCTATCCCAGAGCTTTCAAAATGTGTCATGTTGATGTCACATTTGTTTTTTTAATTTTGACTTATTCATGGCATTGTGGTGCTGGGGTGTCTGTGGATTACCTACCTCCCCGGGCAGCAGCCAGAAATGCCCTGAAATATAGGTTGTGTTTCTGCCTTTCCCTTTAACACGTAGCTAAGGTGGGGCTCACAGTGTGCTCATTCCCCGCCACCAGATTGCCTGCAGGTTTCGCTGAGCTCTTCATGGCTCTAAGCATGGCCTAAGCATGAGTAGTTGGGGCAACTGGATCGTCACGTCCTGAGTCCTTGTGCCTTCACGATAGTTTCCGGTATTCAGGGGGGTTAGCATACTCGTTTCCATTCCTAAGACTGTTCAGCACACCTCTGGCTCCTTTCCTCCCACAGGGGGCAGTACGGTGTGGTGCACCGGGTTTATTATCGAGGTTTGCTCCTCTAGATCCATTGTGTTTTGCCTGGGGATTCGCACCCCCAGTTACCAGGACTACCTCGAGGAGGCTGTGACTCTTCGCCACGCACAATGGTCTTGAGGTAAGAGAGGTTTTGCTAGGTAAAGAGGCTGACACCACAATGGACGCTCCTTTCGTGAACAGATATTCACTAGACCTAGGGTGAAGTAAGGGGGGGGGGGGGGGAACCACTACCCACAACACCAACACTTCTTACCCCCTGCCTCTCGAGGCTCAGTCCCATTTTTTTTAACAAACATGATTTCGTCACACAGTAATTTATTCTACCAACAAAACAGGGTTTAGATTAATCATTTATAAGAGATACAGACAAACATTTCAGTTACATTTTTGCGAGACACGTTCACACTGCAACCTACACACTTGTGTGTCACGGCACAGCGTTTAGAAAGCTCTGCTTTATACCAATTGTCTATAACAGTTACCATGGCTGGTACAATGTGCTCCAACATAAATTAAAGGACGAAGATTTTTTTAAATGTCGGTCTGAAATTTTAGCATAAACATTATCTTCGAAGTTTAAGTTTGGGACGTAGCAGCTGTGTGCAGTCATTAAATCAGTCAAGACTATCGAACTGGCTTGATGTAACGATCCTTAACTTAAAGACATGTCTGAGCAACATTTGGTCGCCATTTTTATAACTAATTTTATAGTATTCTTCCGCCTGTATGCGGTCGAAGGTCATGTAACATCTGATGATGCTGAAGGTCATTAAACATCCTTTGTGGTTCAGGGAGGGCATATTTGCAGGTATTGATCGTTATACACAGAAGAAAAGGGACATGAGTTTTAACCATCTTAATCATCATCATCATCATCATCATCATCATCAATGTTTAGTATGCCAGCAAACGTACCATTTATGTTCTTGTCCGTCCTATGCCATATGCTAAAGTAGTCCAGATATGTTTCATGTTGTCTTACCTTCTACTACTGATGCTGCTGCTACAGATACTACCTTTACTACTACTATTACTACTAATAATATGACAACAACAACAACTACTACTGCTACTGCTACTACTACTACTACTACTACTACTACTACTACTACTATCACTACTACTGCTACTACTACTACCCCTACTACTAATGCTATTAATTCTTCTTCTAATAATGCTATTACTACTACTACTACCAACAAACCACCAATACTACTCCTCCTCCTCCTACTACTACTACTACTACTACTACTACTACTACTACTACTACTACTACTACTACTACTACTACTACTACTACTACTACTACTACTACTACTACTACTACTACTACTACTACTACTACTACTACTACTACTACTACTACTATTACTACTAGTACTACTTCTTCTTCCTCTTCTTCTACTATTTCTGCTACCACTACCGTCACCACTACTACGTCTACTGCTGCTGCTGCTGCTGCTCTACAGTGGAAAATAAATATATGAACTATTTCGTTTACCCTAAAACATTAGCAAAAAACCTGTTCTTACAGCCTTCGGAATGCGGAAAAAATGTCTTTTACATCAACTCTTAAGAATTAGTTTCAGATTCCCATGGCTGGGTTAATTTTCCGAGAGACTGAACACAAAACCTGAATCTAGACGGAAATAATCGGGTCAGTCGCGACAGCGCCGATTTTTATCTCGCTTCCGTTTGTCAGCCAAATCATGAAGTGACCAGAAGATTTGGGATAACTGTGTTCCGTATGCCAACTTGGCTCATATTTTCCAAATCAGCTCGTCTGTAAAATTCGGCTTTCATTATGTTTGGTTAGAGAAAATGACGGGATTAGGTTGGCAATTGTTGATGTTGTTTTCTTTCTTTGGTAAATTCGTTGTTTGATGGATTACCCTTTTGGGCTGTTGCTTGCTATAAAATAGTCAGTTTTATGGTTTATAATCATAAGCAGCTGTGGTTGTCCTAGTATAACCCCTTCCCCTCCCCCAACCCCACCCGCCCAACCCCACATTATGCTTAATTTTATTCAGTCAGAAGAAGCCGTTGTTGTCTCAATACACCTCTTTACTTTCATAATATTTATATTCTTGCTCCTTTTTTCATGTTCTCCTTTCTCTTATTCTCCTTTTCTCTATCCTGTTCATCCTCCCCTTATACTCCTCCTCCTTTTATCTCATCTTCTTTTCCTTTACCTCCCTCCTTCAAAAGCAGTTGGATGGACATAAATATATACGGATAGAAAGATAGTATGATTCAAAGGTAGCAGCACCCCATTTCAAAAAAGAGAGTTAGCCACACTCAGAATGTACATATTCGTCAGAAGCCGACTCCCGCAGATCCACACAGCACTTTCCTTTTGGGACTACAGAATTCTCCCGCAGATCCACACAGCACTTTCCTTTTGGGACTACGGAATTCTCCCGCAGATCCACACAGCACTTTCCTTTTGGGACTACGGAATTCTCCCGCAGATCCACACAGCATTTTCCTTTTGGGACTACGGAATTCTCCCGCAGATCCACACATCACTTTCCTTTTGGGACTACGGAATTCTCCCGCAGCACGTGCAAGCCATGTCTTTTCGTTGCCCAGACCTCATCGGTCAGTTTCCCCAGTGGTTCTTTCCAAATTAGGGAACCATTTAATTGTAAACCCCGAAACATAATTTATGTATGCTATAATCTGCAAAAAAATGCAACAAGGCATACATTAGAGAAACCGACAGGAAGCTAACTGATCGATTATGGAAACATCTCTCCGATATTGAAAAGAAGACACTTAAACAATTCCCTATCCATTTTAACAGCTCTGACCACAAAGGCGAAGATGATATATCTGTCACAGCGATAAAATCAAGCTCTGGCGATCACACCACGCGTTACGCTTTGGAAAATCAAAAATATTACACTAAAAGTCATCTCTATATTAGTGCATCAATCTCTTTATTGCGACGAAGATGAATTGGCAATAGCAGAACTACTGTCCGTCTAATCCTCCCAGATACCCACTGGAATACTTTCAAGGCATCATCCCCTCAAAGGGCGACACCTAACCTCGACTTAACGTGAGTCCACAACATAAGCCACCTTCGGCCTCCGAACCCACTCCTGGGATCACTAGTAGCCTACACTTCGGTTATGTACCCACAATTTGGGTCACCACTAACCTACACCTACAATACGTCTCGGTTATGTGCACACAGTTTGGTCTCCAATAACCTACACCTACAATACGCCTCGGTTATGTGCACACAGTTTGGTCACCAATAACCTACACCTACAATACGCCTCGGTTATGTGCACACAGTTTGGTCACCAATCACCTACACCTACAATACGCATCGGTTATGTCCACACAATTTGGTCTCCAATAACCTACACCTACAATACGCCTCGGTTTTGTGCACACAGTTTGGTCACCAATAACCTACACCTACAATACGCCTCGGTTATGTGCACACAGTTTGGTCTCCAACAACCTACACCTACAATACGCCTCGGTTATGTGCACACAGTTTGGTCACCAATAACCTACACCTACAATACAGGGAGTTTTTTGTTTGTTTATAACGGATCTTTCCATGGATAAGACGAGGAGAATTTTAAACAGTGCCCGCACGGGAGACTCGTGAGGTTAATATCGACAATCAATCAGGTGCCGTCTCCACAATAAAGGTTAGCTGCAATGGATCTCCAACAAGCCCTGTCTCTTGCCCTTGATGTACACTCACTCATACTGCTGTTCGTCCATCTCTTGATGTTATCCTCCCACTTGTAACGCTGTCTGCCTCTTGCTCGCCTACCTTGAACCTTTCCCTCTAGGATGATCTTTACAATACTGTTATGTCTTTTAATGTGGCCAAAATATTTCGCTTGTCTCTTTTTTATTTCACCTAGCAACTCTCTTTTCATTCCCAATTTCCTCAGTACCTCTGTATTTGATAACTTTTGTTTCCATGAAATACGACCTAATCTTCTGTATATCCACATCTACAAAGAACTGATACAATTTTCCAGTTGTTTGTTCATTGTCCATGTCTCTGTGCCATACAGTAAGGTTGAGAATACATAACATTTGACAATTCTCATTTTTAATGTATTGCTTATTTCTCTTGATGTCAGTAACATTTGCATGTTGTTGAAAATGTTTTTGGCCATCCCTATTCTTTTCTTGACTTCTGTTTCACTTCTGTCGTCACATGTTATTACTTGTCCAAGATATAAGAAATTTTTAACTTGTTCCAATTTCACCCCGTTCACTGTGATATTCATTGTTAGCTGATTATTTTCTTTGCTAAATATCATGGTTTTTGTCTTTTTCAAATTAATATCTAATCCAAATTCTGCACTCCTTCTGTTTACTTGCTCCACTAGGTCTTGCAACTCCTGCTCACTCTCTGCTAGCAACACTGTGTCGTCAGCATATCTCAGATTGTTTATTATTCAACCACTGATGTGCAGTCCTTGTAATGCTACAATTTCCTTGAAAATGGTTTCTGTACATAAGTTTAAAAGGCTAGGCTACAGCACACATCCTTGTCTTACTCCTCTCTTGATCTCTCTCTGGGGTGAGCAGATGTTGCCATATCTTACTGTTGCTTCTTGCTCCCAGTATAAGTTTCTAATAAGTCTGATATCCTTTCAATCTTGTCCTATGTTTTGAAGAGCTGCAATTAGTTGTTCATGTTGCACTCTGTCGAAAGCTTTTTTTTTTTTGTAATCTATAAAACATGCATAAATATTTTTCTGAACTTCTATATATTTTTCAGTCAGCCTCTTTAGACAAATTATGGCCTCTCGAGTACCACTGTTTTTACGGAATCCAAATTGCTCTTCAGAAACTTCTTTATCTATTTTATTTTGAATTCTTGCTTGTATTATCTTCAAGAGTAACTTAGTTACGTGACTCATTAGGCTAATAGTTCTGTAATCTTCACAATCAACAGCTTTTGATTTCTTGGGTAGTGTGATAAAAACAGATGTTTTCATGTCCCGGGAATGTACCCATAGTTATAAATGTCATTGCATATTTCTGTGATAGTATCAATTCCAAAAGTAGATAATGATTTTAACATTATTGCAGTTATGTAATATCGACATCTTTCATTAAACTATTTACCGTTTCACGTACCTGTCCCTCTCAAACTTCAGAATTGCCTGAGGACCCTGCACATTGTGAGGCCCTAATCTTAGCTTAGCTATCTTATTCCTAAATCCAGCACTGAGTAAATACTTATATACATGTATAAACCCAAGCATGTATCCCCTATCTGTCCGTGTATTTGTCTGGGTGTCTGCCTGTCTAGCTGTTGGTCTGTCTATTTGAATGCCCGCGGTATGTCTCCGGTACACACTCTTCAAGTGTCTGTCTGACGTGAGAAAGATTTCCCTGAAGAAGATATTCAGACCCCGGCGCCAGGGCGCATTACCTGGCATTAGGTGCCACAGATCGCCTCCCTGGCGGGTCGCTATGCACGCCATGAATGCTGGAAACGGGAGCAGCGCGCACTGTCTCGCACCGATGTTATGAAACTATGCGAGGTCGTCACACCGATGTATGAAGGAAATAGGGTCTAGTTCGGTCGGTATATGATTGTTTATTCTTTATTTATTGAATGGTGTATGTTATATGTGAAAAAGAGGTTGGATGAGGATAAAGAAGGATTGTTTTCTGTTAGGTAACCACATTACGCGAGATTTAGGGAAATCCCATTTTATAAGGGTTAGGAGATAAACAAGCCAACAATGTCGCATACCAGCTTGCCCCAATTTTAAAACACCCTGCTGTCCCAGCTGAGATAAAAAGACAAATTATAAATACAATCTTTATACCGACATTAGATTATCAATGTCAGACTTGGACATTAACAAAAGAACACGAGAGAAGACTAACCACCTGTGAAATGAGATGTTTGAGAGTGGCTGCGAATAAAACCAGAAGAGATCGAGTGAGAAACGATGTGATTACAAGAACTATTGGAACCATACCCATCGTTAAATTTATTGAGAAGCAAAGAATGAAATGGTTTGGTCACCTAATGAGAATGGAACCAACGATGCCAGCATCAAGAGCATACAACATGAAAATCGAAACACCAAGAGGCAGGGGAAGACCAAGAAGAAGATGGATTGAAGGAGTCACGGACAACTTGAGACTTCATAACATCACGGCATTTGAAGCGACTGAGCGCGCCCTGGCTCGGTTGCCGATCATCTGATAGACTGCGACGCCTAGCGGCACAAGCAGATTTTGACAAAAGAAGAAAAGAAGAGGAGATAATAGTAGTCGCTACTTATTTAACACTAGCCCTAACCCCCCCCCCCCTTTTTTTTCCCTCCCCATTCCCCCATAATAGGGGATATCTCTAAATCTCGTGTGATGTGGTGACCTAACAGAAACAAATCCTAAAGAGGAAATGATAACCACCACCACCATCATCATCATCATCATCGGGATTTTTGTTAGTCTTCAACTTCACTGCAATCGGGTTTTCCCAAACGTCCTCCTTTCCTGTGCCAGTGAACATCAAATGAAATGTCCCTCTCTGTCCCATCATAAAAAAGAAAAAACAATTAGCCCCGAAACAATCCAGAAATCTGCGCTTTGCCGTGTTAATAGACAAGCATAGCTGCCAGTAAAGGACCTTTTCCCACGCCTTCAGGCCTACTGGGCAGATAGCGTTAGACATATATTTGATACAACAATAGGCACTCGATGGTCATGTGGTCAGCATCACGCCGGCCGCTTTTACTTACCAGGACTGTACCTGGTACCTTTTTGAGGCTGGGTCGACCTGGGAGCCAAGGTAAATTAGGAAAGTCTGGCTCCGTTAGGAACGGAACCCCCGACCTTCGGATCCGCAGGCCGGCGTCTAGCCGCCACACCACGGCGGTTTCCAAAGGTACCGGCACTCACCACGAAGTAGCGCTGACACACACAAAATATGACTAAAACAGGTGCTGGTGCTGGGTGCCACCAGAAAAAAAAACTTACTATTACCATCATCATCATCATCATCGTTGTCATCATCGTTGTCATCATCGTTGTCATCATCATCATCATCATTATCATTATTATCGTCATCATCATCATCATCATCACCATCATCATCACTATCATTATCACCGTTATCATCGTCATCTCTACCATCATCATCATCATCATTATCATCAGCATCATTATAAGCAGCAGCAGCAGCAGCACTATCATCAATACCATTATTATCAACATCACCATTATCATTATCATCCTCATCATTCTCATCATAATCACCATCATTATTATCACCACCATCAATACCAGCCTTATCATCATCATTATCATCATTATCATCATCATCATTATCACCATCATAGACATCATTATCATCATCATCATCATCATCATCATCATCATCATAACCATCACCTTCTCCACCATCATCATCATCATGACCTCCACTATCATCGTCCTCCCTTTAGTTAGTTACTGGCTTAGGCACTATGAGGTCCAGTAACAAAATGCTGACGATTTGCTAGGAGTAAGGCGGGGAAAGAAGGAGGGTGCATAACCATGATCAGAGGTTTGAAGCATGTATTTACACATTTCGTATTATTTCAAACGTATATTTTCTTCTTTGCAAATCAGCACATTATAATTATTATTGCTGCTTCTGCTGCTACTACTATTACTGCTACTTCTATTATTATTATTCACTTTATCAAGGATTAGTCCTTGAGCACTATAGTGAAATTGTATACGAGCTGACTTCACCATCCTTTTCCAAAAACCACCCCCCCCCCTCCTTTTTTCCCCTCAATGCCCTTCCCCCTCTTTCTGTGTTTTCTTTACGTCAGTGCCCCGGGTTTGAATACAAGACCACCAGTACGTAAGCAATCAAAATTAAGTCTACAAGCCACTAACCTGACGTGGCTCTTATGTGACTACTCATGGCACTTACAAAAACAAACAAATTATAATAAATAAATAAAGTGTTGCCACTGAAGAGTGTCAAAACTGGGGATTTTCTCCTCCGGGAAGCTTACTTTCCCCTCTGTGTGCAGACAAAACATGAACAGTTTGAGTAGAACTGGTTCCAGTTTAGTGGGAACCCACAACAACTGTCAGGACGGGGTATTCAGTTTCACAACTTTAGATCGTGTCACTAAAACGGTTGGCGCCGGTTCTTAGCACAGTTTCTTCCACCGTGTGTTAGCTTATAGTTTATAGAATACATTGGTTCGGTATTCGGTACTAGATTACAGATCATAGATTAAAGATTCCTTATCATAAGCATAATCATCATCACGTGATTGTTCTCTTACCACCAATATATAAAGATAATTGGTGCAGCGGGAAGCGTTCAGGGGATCAACTCGACACTCAATACTCAGTGAAAAGGCAAAATAGACATTTAGTTAGGTTTCTAATGCCACCATTGGAACTGGGTCTGTGCTTGCTGCTGAAGATAGTGATGGAGCGCTTATGGGGATATCCCTAGTGTTGTGATTTCGGTTCTTAATCCACTTCAGCTCACCTCAACTTAGCTTACCCATACAGGACAGCGAGTTATCGTAGGGTACCACAGAATAACTATGGGTGAACTTGGATTTGTTACGTTGGTTTGGCCATGACCTGCTCCAGATCTTGAAAATCTGTAATGGTATCTGAGGACAACCATTCATATACTTTTTGATTATGAATACTATTAATGTGTGATACGCATTCCTCTCTAGTTTTGCGAGGTTCTGGTACTTTTACCAAAAACAGGATGGAAGATCTGCAAAGACAGTTGGATAAGCATCTTTTCTTAAAGCAGGATTCTTTCTTGGAACTTCATGCTCAAGTCAGGATTTGTCTGTGTATTTATCAGATACCATAATATTAGACGTTAGAAAATGTTTCACACATACTACACTGATTTTCTCAAGTTTCTAATTTTTTCCGTGCAATTAATTTCAGTCATCTTTTTCTAAACAGACTATCCGAAGGCAATTTAAACACACTCACATATCCACTGAAGGAATCATAATTTGACCTACACTCCGGTACAAAACATTTCGCAGGTATGGTTAATAACACTTTACACCTCACAACATATTTCGGATCGTAAATAAATATCAAGGTAACTATACACGTACAAATCACAGGTCCACTATTCACTTCACTCTGAAAAACGACACACCTTTTGTTGGCCCACATTTTACAGCTAACCGGAACAGCCCCTTGGCCCATCTAACGTAGGTCATGGTTTGGCAACCAAAAAGTGCTTTTTTTTCTCACGTGGCTTCCATCTTTCTGGTTGCTGTCGCAGATATTAAAATTCGTTGGGTGCTTTTACAGGACGCTGCAGACCAGCTCCAGCATTTTTTGGCTGTTGGGGTTGCTCTAGCAAATTTACCATCAGTAGTTTGCCATTGCCACTAAACGGTCGGCTCTGATACCATTGTCAGAAACAGTCTGCTGTCAGCAGTATGCTGCAAAATCGCCTGCAACTGGGATCGAACCCGGTTCCCATGCATTACAAAACGCGTGCGCAATGCCTAAACCACAGACCCCATTTTAGCATTTGGATAAGTAAAATTAAATATATTGCCGTATAATTTCTTTTAAACTAAATAATAAAGAATGTGTTTACAAAATCAAAGAAATTATATTTTATAACGCTCTGAAAAACTTTAACTTACAACCAAAAACATGTTATAATTTAAAATATAATAAGATAAAATCGCATTTAAAATGTTTGTTTTTTAATAGCATGCGTAAAGAAACATGTAGATTGTGTGAATGTTTTCTATACGTCGGCAAACCTGAGACACTACAAATCTGTGAAATAACTGAAAGAAAAAAACTGTCAGACAGCAACATTCTGTGTTCTGTGTTCATCCCGACTGTGTGACAGTTTGTTTCCCGGTGGCACTTGCGCAAGGTGCCGGTTAAGCTAGCCACGACGTTGACTTCCCCTGGGCACAGTCGTCAGGGGCCGGTAGCTGCTTGTTGTATGATGCGATAATCTGGTGCGTAGGCTGCGGAACCTGAAAGCTGGGGCATTTTGTGAGGGTGGGGGGGGGGGGGGGGGTTTGGGCGCGTCTGGGCACAACATCTTTAGGAGCGAGGAAGGGGGTGGTGGCGGAGGATGGGTGGGGGGGGCTGAGTCTTGCCCCCTTCCCCCTTCGTCTACAAAATATACACGGGGGCTAACTACTTCCTCCACTACCCCTCCCCAACCAAGTCCGGCTTTCAATGTTGCCTTGATTTTACTGGTTCCAGTAGTGTAAACCTTTCTATTAATGTAGAAGATGAAGTAAATGCAAGGATCTCTAAGGGCTAGCGTTGCCTTTAGCAGATTGTACACAAATGTTGGGAGCAGAAGTGGCATAACCCTGCAGACAAAGCTTAAAGTATACAGAGCAGTTGTATTAACTACAGGCTGTACGCATGCGAAACATGCCTTATACCAGCGCCAGGCTGTAGTTAAACCACTTACACACAGTCTGCCTTAGAAAAACTAATGAAGATGGCAAGAACCCCCGTGTGGGTTCCGGGGCCCATTGTGGGGAAGCAAAAATAGACACATGCCTCCCCAAAAGCATGTCGTAAGAGTCGACTAATTAGGAGCTTCCTTTTGAAGTGGAGTGCATCTCCGGAGAGGCAAGGAACCAACAGTCTGTATTCCAGCGCCAGAATAGGGAAGTCTGTAAAACTGATGCACACGCACACACAGGTTTTGGAGCCGGACTGCAGTTCAGTAGTGGACTAATGCAACCAGAACTTTCCGCCAGAGTGTTTGATAGCTGGTGTCCGCGAAGAAGAAGAAGATGGCAAGACAAAGTATCCACACTTAGTCCTTGAGAAAGCAGCCATCCCAGCATTCGTTGGGCTGATGCAGTATCAAATTTGTTGGGCTGATCACACGCTCCCAACAAAAACTCTTCTATGGTGAGCTGTAAAATAGGAAACGTTCCCAAGGTGGGCAACAGAAATGCTTTAAGGACACCTTGAAGTCTTCACTCAAAGCATTTGGGATGAATTACACTAATTGGGATCCTGCTTCTCAAGACCGAAATGCATGGCATGCAGCTCTACACAAGGGCGCAGCTACATGCGAAGCAAACAGAATAGCAAGACCTATTAAGAAAAGGATGGACAGAAAGGCGACTGCAGGATATCCCCTCCCTGGCACAACGCTCATTGCCTGTCCTCACTGTCCAAGAACTTTTCTAGGCCCGCATCGGCCTCATCAGTCATCTTCGTACTCATACTTGATGAACAGCACACACATTAATGTAGATCTATATATTTTCCCTTTTAGTTTGTATATGTATATATACCTTTATTCTCGAGAATATGCCTATACTTTTTTTTAGAAAGGGGGGAGGAGGCGCGGGGGGGGGGGGTGAGTACTTAGGGGACTTAAGCGTTGCTAACGCGCTTCGAAATGCCGGGCTGCCGGGTTCGATCCCAGCTGCGGGTCCTGCGACTTGCGTTGGTTTCAACAGTGGTATCGAGAAGCGACCGTCTAGGAGGCAATAGCAAACTTAAAAGTTAAAAAGTTAGAACTAGTTGACGTAAATTTGCATAGAAAAACCACAACAGCAACAAAAAAACAAAAACAAAAAAATGTTGGAGTTGGTTTTGCAACGTCCTGTTAAGGATACGCAATTAACTTTATTTTTAACTCAGAGTACGGTACGAAGACACCGAAAAAAAGGGACTGTCAGAGTGCAGACGGGGCACATGGTCACCCTATTTCTATGACATCGATTGCTTAACTGAAAGTTGTTTATATTCGTATCGTTAGCCCTGAGTGGTGATGTCACGTGACGCTAACATCGTCAGCCCCAAGGTCCATATTAAAGACGACCTTGCCCCAACCATCTACAGACGTTCTCTATATAAATACGTGTTTATATTTCAATGTTATTTCAAATATGATTTTAAATTTATTTGCCATTCAGCATAAATATTATTTATTATTGCGCACTTAAACAAGGCCTAAGCTCTCGCTTCACAAGCGGTCCTCGCAAATTATAAAGTGCTGACCTCAATCCACCCCAACTCCTCCCCCACCCATCTTTTCCAAATATTTCTTTCTGCCGACACCCATGAGCTGGGGCTAGTTGTTTCTGCTTATGTTGGTAGACATAACAATCAAATATATGGGGGGAGGGAGGTGGGGGAGAAAAATAAACTGAGAGGTAAATAGTTATCACCATCACAACATCATTATCATAATGTGCCGTAATAATGAGATCTCTGCCATGTTTCGCCACCTCTTACGATCACAAGAATCACAGGGTAGGACAGGGTACACAGACTTCGTCAACATATGTTCCAACTTTTCGTGAAAAATATGCAGCGTGGCACCCGACTTTGCTAATCGGCAACAACACTAGAAAACACAGAGCACTGGCCTGTGTCCCTGAAGAGCGTGGCACCAGAAAATGCTAATCATGTGCAACAACACTGTCAACTGTATGCTGACAACAGAGACGCAATCTGGCCTGTTCCAACCACAGTGAAGACAGAGCTGTATGGTACACGAGGAGATATGGACTGCACGATGGCTTTCATAAGGGCTACCGGTCTCCTGATTTGGAAACGAGGGGGGTCCAAGAGCAGCTTAAGGGTAGGCTTATGTTGTGCTTGCTTCTCCGTGTGAGTTTCTACTACATATACGGCAGCGCTGGATACCAAGATATAAATAAAACTTTCTTTCACAATCCCGGGCGAAGCCGAACAATTATCTATTTGAGTGAGTGAGTGAGAGAGAGAGAGAGAGAGGGAGAGAGAGAGAGAATGTGTGTGTGTGCGTGCGCGCGTGCGCGTGTGTCCTATTTACTGCATCATCCAACCACTGATACATCACTAAAAATAAAACAGCTTATTTTCTGACTATCTTATACTTACCATGGATCAGGAAGAGGAAAAACATCGACATCCTGAACGAGTTGAACATCAAGGAGAACTGGCTCATAAACAGCATCCTGTCCCGAAATTTGAAGTATTTTGGCCACATCAAGCGTCATGATGGCTTGGAAAAGGCGGGAATGGAGGGTACAGTTTGTGGAAGGCCAGGCAGGGGTCGACCACCGCGAACGTGGATACAAGACATTGAAGATGCATTGGCAGTGAAAGCGCAGGGGCCTGAGAGCTGGCTCGGGAAAGGGATACCTTCAGACGTGCCGCGAAGAGAGCGACGTTCTGTAAAGGACTTGCTGATTGATGATTAATACTTAACGCTGTCTAACAGCTGGCTCTTTCTAGATCTAGTCACGTCCATTTTCATCTGAATGGGAGTGCTCATTCTTTCAAAGGAAGACTTACTGGCTGGGGTCCGTGGGTATGTTGTCTATATGGGAGGTCTGGCTCCGTTACTTATCTGTTAGCCTCAATGACCGTATTACTGAAGTCGCCCTCTCAACCGTAGTATATTATGTAGTCCGAAAGTCCTGGATTCAGGTCATAGCGGAGCCGGACCTTTGTCGACAATAACTTCAGCTTTCATGTCGACCCAGCCTCAAATGGGTCGGAAGTAAAGGTTTACCGTATCGTCCACCGAGTGTAGACTGGTCTTTTTTTTTTTTTTTTACGTATCCAGAAACCATGAGTTGTAAACCCTTTGGCTCGGTACTATGGATATCGCAACCCTTCGGCCTTGATTCCATTATAGGTACCGTTAATCTGGGAGAAATGTGGCAGAGTCTACAAATTATAGTAAGTAAAGTAAAGGTTTACCGTATCGTCCACCGAGTGTCGACTGGTCTACAAAATATAGTAAGTAAAGTAAAGGTTTACCATATCGTCCACAGAGTGTAGACTGGTCTACAAAATATAGTAAGTAAAGTAAAGGTTTACCATATCGTCCACCGAGTGTAGACTGGTCTACAAAATATAGTAAGTAAAGTAAAGGTTTACCGTATCGTCCACCGAGTGTAGACTGGTCTACAATATATAGTAAGTAAATTAAAGGTTTACCATATCGTCCACCGAGTGTAGACTGGTCTTCAAAATATAGTAAGTAAAGTAAAGGTTTACCGTAACGTCCACCGAGTGTAGACTGGTCTTCAAAATATAGTAAGTAAAGTAAAGGTTTACCATATCGTCCACCGAGTGTAGACTGGTCTACAAAATATGGTAAGTAAAGTAAAGGACCCTTACCACGGCTTTCTGCTTATTGGGCATATAGGGCTAGACCTTATTTTATAGACCTGCCGGCACTAGGTGTGTGATTTGGTCCGCATCACTGCGGCCGCCTATAAAATATAGGTCTATACAAATGTATTGACAGACACAGACACACTCTCACAAACACACACACGCTTACACACTCAAAGACACACTCGCAACCACAAATCCAGACACATACACACGCAGAACCACACATGCAAACACATACAAACACACGTACACAAAAACACACGTACACAAAAACACGCATACACATGCGCAGCCGCCCAGACACCTACAAAAACATACACAGACGCGCACAGACACAGACACCTACGAAAATAAATACAGACGCACACAGACACACACAGACACACGCAGCCACAGGCACACACACACAGACACAGGCAGAGACACACACACAGTCAGAGACACACACACACACAGTCACATACATATAGACGTACATAGAGAGACATATACAACACACAGACACACACACACACAGTCACATATATATAGACGTACATAGAAAGACATATACAACACACGCAGACATTAAAAAACAGACACACGCACATGCACATAGAGATACACACACACATAAAAATATTTTATTTTTAAGCATCCAGAAACCATAAGTTGATAATTCTTAGGCTCGGTACTATGGATATCGCAACCCTTCGGCCTTGATTCCAGGATAAATACCGGTCGCCGCGCAGTCAGGTTCAGCCAACTGTGCTAGCAGCCGGGCTCACATAGATAGATAGATAGATAGGATTAGACAGACAGACAGACAGACAGACAGACAGACAGACAGACAGACAGACAGACAGACAGACAGACAGACAGACAGACAGACAGACTAGATAGATAGATAGATAGATAGATAGATAGATAGATAGATAGATAGATAGATAGATAGATAGATAGATAGATAGATAGATAGATAGATAGATAGATAGATAGATAGATAGATAGATAGATAGATAGATAGATAGATAGATAGATAGATAGATAGATAGATAGGTAGATAATAGATAGATAGATAGATAGATAGATAGATAGATAAGATGTATAGATAGATAGATAGATAGATAGATAGATAGATAGATAGATAGATAGATAGATAGATAGATAGATAGATAGATAGATAGATAGATAGATAGATAGATAGATAGATAGATAGATAGATAGATAGATAGATAGATAGATAGATAGATAGATAGATAGATAGATAGATAGATAATCTGATAAACACATTTCATGCTTGATTCTTAATCTCCTTGCGTGATGTATAAAAGAGAACTGAAACCCTTATGGGGATATATCATTCATTCATTCAGTAGCATGTCCCTCGCGGAACCTCGCTGCCATAACAACCCTCCGGAAAACCTCCTATCCCTGAGCAAGTGATGTATACCCCTCTGGAGATAACTGCCCACATCCTGCACCCTTTCTCCTGGCCTTCCTCTTCCTCTCAGTTGTTCTCTCTAGACTTCCATGACGTTTCACCAAAATATTTTGTTTTATTGTCTTTACTAGCCAACCCTCTTCAATATTCAGCTCTTGAAGTATGGATGCATTTGTTCTTTTCTTTACCCAAGATATTCTTAGAACCTGTCTGTAACATTTATATATATCAGTGGATATATCAGTGTGCAATTAAAAATTTTTTTTTTTCAAAATCACCACCATGTAACACAGTTCCTATCTGACGATGACAAAATATCTCGTGCCTGGAAAACCGTTTTAATGTCCCTCCATGCTCCCCTGTGGGGGATGACGTTGTCTCAATAATTACAGGTCACGTGATACGCAAACATTGCCTGACAACCAATTATGATCACGCATCTGCTGGGTTGTTTCTAACCGGATGGATTTCGCCATCGGACCCTTATAATTAACTTCTTGAGAACTTATGGATTCCTTCTTTCGTTAGTTTGTTCGTTCGTTCGTTTAGTGGCTGTAAACTTAGACGGAAATCCTTAATGTTCGCCCACTTTTGGACTTTGGTTTTAATAAATGGCTTAAGTTTTGCGTGCACGTCTGTTTGACAGAACTGGATAATTTGTGTGGAGACTGTTGGTCCCGACTTTCAAGAAAATGCATTCAACTTTAAGGAAAATAGCGATCCTTAGCTCCGCCCCAATTCGGGACGCAATTTTGTGTGTGTGTGTGTGTGTGTGTGTGTGTGTGGTTATTTTAAAGCTCCACCCCGGCTATCGTCGTTGGCACTAATATAACCTAAAAGTTGAACGGGGTTTCTGGGACATGTGCCCGAGTGATTCTTCGAATGGTGGCACCTGGTGTCACCGGGTGTTTATCTCTGGCTGTTCAGTCCTGCTGAGGCTCAACATATTACATTGATCAAATCCATGTAGACAAAGTTCAGGGTTCAGAACCTGTTTCTAAGAAGATATCTTTTTTAGGAGTGCCTAGTTGGTCGTCGGCGTCTGTGGAATAAGCGTTGCAAAGCGCTTCGTAAGGCGTTGGTTTCTACAGTGGAACAGAGAGCTGGTCGTTTAGAAGCAATGGAAAACTACTGAACGTAAAATTTGCCTAGAAAAACCACAACAGCCAACAAATGCTGGGTTTGGTTCTGCAACGTCCTGTAAAGGATGCGAAACTAACTGACTAGTCGGTCATGTCTCTTAGTATACTTGTTTCCACAGCGAGGGGCACACGCCGTTTTGAGATGACAGATTCTATTCTCGGCATGGTAACTATAGCCTTCGATTTTTATGTTGTCTAGTGTGTCCTTCTATAGTTCTACTTCTTCATATAAGTGTCAATCAGCACATAGTCTGTATATAGAAAGCATTCGGAAATCGCACTTAACCTCCGTAATCTGGATCTACACACCGGGTTATGCGGGCGTAAAGGGAAATGAGCGAGCAGACCAGCTGGCAAGCACTGCACTAATGATTGCGGGGAAAAGCATGGACAGAGCAGATATCGTCAACGCTGTACGGGCTGGGCTAGTGGATAATCAGGAATCCCTGACACTGGCACGATTGCGTGACTTGGTAGTTAAGCATGGTGATGCACGTCTTTGCCGTCTTCGGGGCGAGAAAAAGGAGTCGATTTAACCAGCTTCTCATGGGGACAATTAGTAGAAGTACTTTGGAGTGGCTGCTGCTTCGGAGAACTGAGCACGCATGGGTATGCCCAATGTGCAGTGACATTAAGTGTGAAAACAAAACATAAAATAACATCTTGTAGGGAGTCGGCAGTCCGAAACCCAAGTTCAAGGTGTTTCCTTCGTGCCAAAGAACTGCATGGCTGTTGGGTGAACAGTCGTTAACGAAGGCAGGCAGGTCGTTGTAGGGGCGACGCCTGCTGGTGGATGTAATGTCCTAAGTCCCTTCCCCAGCTAATAATGGGGGTATTGCTGGCGTGACCGTTTATTAACCCACATATAATGCTTCAGGTAAAAATGGACGCTAGGCACGGCCACCTTTTTTCCCCTGCCAGACGGTGGCCGTTGCATTGAAGCTGAAACTAGGATTACCAGATTACCAGATTACATAGTCTGTTTACATATTAAATATATAATGTTTTTACGGCCTCAGGGGTTTCCCCTCTGTTTATTTCAAAGAGGACCTCAGAGAGGCGTAGACATGTCTTGACTAGTGTAAGCCTAGGTCCTGGCGCACAGCCATGTGTAGTTCAGTACTTCGGCATCCTATGGTTTCTTTTCTTTCAAGATGCATCAAGTCTCACAGAGATGTCTTCTTTTTCTTCTTTGCGTTCACCAGCTGTAAACTCTGGTAGAAAGTTCGGGTTGTTCGTCCACTTCTGGACTGCAGTCCTGTTCCAGAACCAGACTGCTGGTTCCTTGCCTCTCAGGCAGATGCACTCTGACTTCGAAGGAAGCTCCCAATTAGTCGACTCTTACGACGTGCTTTTGGGTAGGCAGTGGGTCTATTGTTGTTTTCCCTATAATACGGCCCCAGAACCCACACGGGGGAGATCACAGAGATGTGTTTGTAACCTTCTACCGATAACTGTGAGATTGCCTTGTACCGGTAGCATAGCGGCTTGACGTTTGTCTGCTGGCCCGATGTTCTTTGGCTTCACTATTATCCCCCCCCCCCTTTTTTTTTTAGAATTGTTCTAAGCTATCCCAATCCAGCAAGACTAGAATGGGTCCCGGGCACCCAGCGGAGAAGTTGATTATACCACCAGCGGAGAAGTTGATTATACCACCAGCGGAGAAGTTGATTATACCACCAGCGGAGAAGTTGATTATACCACCAGCGGAGAAGTTGATTATACCACCAGCGGAGAAGTTGATTATACCACCAGCGGAGTGCCCAATTGTCTACAAACATTTGAGTCTAGCGTCATACACTCCACGTGATTCTGGCCTGAAAAGGGTAATTGACATTACTTATATTTGTACCTTAAAGGGCATTAAAAGTCTGTGGCTAAGCACCAGCAAGGAGCTCAAAATTAGAATTTTGAGAGCATGCATCTTCCCTGTAGCAACCTACGGATGTCATTCTTAGACTATACCCCTGTTCTTAGGAAAGAGAAAAGGGGCTTTTGAGCTGAAATGCTATAGAAAGATTCTCGTAATATCTTGGACAAAGAAGAGGAGAAATACTGACATCTTGAAAGACCTGAACATCAAGGAAGACTGGCTAATAAACAGCATACTGTCTCTGAAGCTGAAGTATTTGGTCATATCAAGCGCCACGACAAAATTATTACATAAGACATAGCCTCAGAAAGGAGGGGCAGGGGCCGACCTACACGAAGACGGGCACAGGATATAAGTGACTCCTTAAATATGGAAGTACATGAGGCGGGAGAGCTGGGAGAGACAGTGTTTCTTTCAGGCAGACCGTGATGAGAGCGACTTTCCGCAAAGGATCTGCTACATGATGATGATATTTGTACCAGTAACTGTACGGTAACTCAATTCCACTGTGATGTCCTTCGCTTGCACTACCAACTCTTAAGTCCCAGTCCGAATGTACTAGCATTGCGTAGAGGGAAACCTGAGTACAGTATAACTGTTCACCGGAAACCACAAGGCAATAGAAATATAGACAACCCCCCAAAAATACTCGTAGAAGGAAACTAGTTGGTTTGAAAAAAAAAAAAAGGGCCGATGTCTTATGGGCTGAGCTGCATGTGGATAGGCGACTTGAGTTGATTAAGGGCCCTTGCATCATTAGGGGATAAAGAACAAAAAAGAGAAAAGAGTGTCAATTTATTTTCTGAGTTAGTTTAAAAGTTTGAACGTCTCTCAGCTTTAGAGCGTAGACAAAAAAAAAAAAAAAACTTCAACGATCGAATTCGAAATTGGTGAAGTCCTTAAGGCTCAGATGGAAACATAAGGGTCTAGATGTGTGAGTCTGTGTATGTTTGTGTGTTACTGTGTGCGTGTGTATATGTCGCCTGTGTGTGTGCTTGTGCGTATGTGTGTGCAGCTGTCTACACCACCAGTTATAAAGTGTGATATAATCGATGGCACGCGCAAGTTATGGTGTCACTTCGATCTTTTTTTTTTTATTGGGTCACGTGTGCGTGTCTAAAAATAGTTTCACGATCTTCAACGTTTTTTTTTTATCGTCAGGGATTCTCTGTTGTGTCTTAATGCTGTTGACCTGTCTGGCTGGTGTCTATATGGATGTTGACCTGTCTATGTGGTGTCTATATGGATGTTGACCTGTCTATGTGGTGTCTATATGGATGTTGACCTGTCTAGCTGGTGTCTATATGGATGTTGATCTATGTGTCTGTTTGGCTAGATGAAGCCAAACACATAATTAAATTGAATAAACTCCTGCAACCAGCTCTAGGTAAGAACATTAATTCTCAACCAACAGGAAATATACACCCGTCTTCATTCATCTCTGTGATTGATCTTATTTTTCCAGTTAGCGACTCCAAGTGTTTGTAGGTCTGTATGTATATTGTCTCTCCATCTTCTTCTTGGTCTGCCTCGTGGTCTGCTCCCATTTAGGTCTTTCGTCTACGCAGTTTTAGTCTCTCTGTATCTGACAGTTGCACTGGATGCCCCGCCCATGGCAGTCCATTAGTCTTCAGATGGCAGTAATTAGTGGTGATTTAAACAGACTATAAATTTCGTTGTAGCTTTTCACTTTCCATTCTTCGCTGTTTTTAACATTTAAACGGTCGAAAGACAAAGTCTTAGCCTCCTAAGGTAAACTGATAGCCAGTCACAGGGAAAAAAAATGACAGACAAAAGGACAGAGTTGCATTCTGTTACGCATAATTGTTACAGCAACAACAATTATTAGTTTGTTACATGATAAACATCTACTACACCAGTGGAATAACAATAGTTCTTAAAAATGCAAGAAAATGCTACGGCCAAGTTGCAAGCCTCGTGTTTCCCGACCATATCTAACCAACAAAACCGTATTTAGACGCCTAGGTTTCAGCAGTATGGGGTCATTTATCAACGTTTTTCCAACAGAAAGAATTTGTTTAAATGGCAGTATTCAGTTGAAATGAATGCCAACTCAAGTAGAAGACATATTAGGGATCGTGTTTTGCGTTTTAACAGTGCAATTAGAGAGGGTAAGATGCGGACCACAGTGTAGGGTAATTAGTCCCTGGAAACCAAAAATATGGCCTCAAAGGATGCATTCTGGCGTGCATAGCGTGGTGGTCGTGTCTCAGTACGCACTAAGGCAGCAGTTCTCAACTTGTAGGTCGCGATCCTTTTTTGTTATTCTTGTTGATCGAAAGATCCTTTCACAGGAATCGCAAAAGACCATAGCAAAACACATATTTATTGAAGTTATTAAGTATTAACGAAAATAATTGTATGGTCTCAAGTCATTGCCGCCAGCCCTAAGTCATTGCCCCCAGCCCCAAGTCATTGCCGCCAGTCCCAAGTCATTGTCGCCAGTCCCAAGTCATTGCCGCCAGTCCCAAGTCATTGCCGCCAGTTCCAAGTCATTGCCGCCAGCCCCAAGTCATTGCCGCCAGTCCCAAGTCATTGCCACCAGTCCCAAGTCATTGCCACCAGTCCCAAGTCATTGCCGCCAGTCCCAAGTCATTTCCCCAGTTGCAAGTCATTGCCGCCAGCCCCAAGTCATTGCGGCCAGTCCCAAGTCATTTTCGCCAATCCCAAGTCATTGCCACCAGTCCCAAGTCATTGCCACCAGTCCCAAGTCATTGCCACCAGTCCCAAGTCATTGCTGCCAGTCCCAAGTCTTTGCCACCAGTCCCAAGTCATTGCCGCCAGTCCCAAGTCATTTCCGCCAGTCCCAAGTCATTGCCACCAGTCCCAAGTCATTGCCACCAGTCCCAAGTCATTACCACCAGTCCCAAGTCATTGCCACCAGTCCCAAGTCATTGCCGCCAGTCCCAAGTCATTGCCGCCAGTCCTAAGTCATTGCCGCCACTCCCAAGTCGAGTCTCAAGTCATTGCCGCCAGTCCCAAGTCAAGTCTAAAGTCATCAAGAATGCTTCCAAATCGAGTCCCCTGTCAGGTCTTTTCCTGTTTTAAGTAATTTGCAAGTCGTGCAATAAAACGATGCCTAAGAATCAATTTAAAAAAAAAAAAATGTAGAAATACTTTTTGAAATGGCATTGCAAAAAACTCACTAAGTATACATAAAAGCGGAAAAATTTGAATGATAAATAAAACTTGGTAAATCGAAACAGAATGTATTATGTCCCGTTTTATATGAAGACGTTTAAAGATGTGGCGTTGATCACCAAATCCCACAAACAACAAGCTGAATCAAGTCGTAGAACAATACCCCAAGTCGAGTCGTAAGTCACAGAACAATACCCCCATTGTGGGGGGAAAACATGAATAGACCTACTGCCTATAAAAAAAAAGCATGTAAGAGTCGACTTATTGGGAGCTTCCTTCGAAGTCGGATTGCGTCTGAACAATCAGCTGCACACAAATAGGCCAGTAAAACGGATGTACACGCAAAACTCAGCCCCTGGCTCAATGCCAAAGTCAAAATGGAACAAAGAATAAGAAGAAGTCAAAGTGGCGTGACTCGAATACCGACCTCTGTCAGTGACTAAAAATTGTGCTCTCTGACCAGAAAAAAAAAGATACGTTAGTTGCACGTCCTTTTTTTTTACAAATCCAGAAACCGTGAGTTGTTAGCTCTTTGGCTGGAGACTATGGATATCGTAACCCTTCAGCCTTGATTCCATGATATGTACTGTAAATCTGCAAGAAATGTGGCTTTTGTGCCTACCCCCTGGCGTGAAACCCTGTCCACAAGGAGTTCGTCACCCGGTCACCCCCCCCCCCGCCCCGCCCTTTTTCTGCTGTTTGTGCTGTTACTAGGCAAATTGTACGTGTAGTAATTTACCAGTGCTTCCTGTACAATCGGCTCTCGATTCCCCTGTCGAAACCAACGCAATGCAGTCTGCTGCCAAATCTTCTGCATCTGGGATCTAACCTGTCACCTAGAGATTAATAAGTATGTTCGCCCGCCTAAGCCGCAGAAGCCGACGTTCTCACCAGAAAACGACATAATAGTTTCTTCTCAGAGAGAGAACTAATAAGTTTCAACCAGGAACCAACACAAGAAGTTTCCACCAGGAACCAACACAAGAAGTTTCCACCAGAAACCAACACAAGAAGTTTCCACCAGAAACCAACACAAGAAGTTTCCACCAGAAACCAACACAAGAAGTTTCCACCAGAAAACAATACAAGAAGTTTCCACCAGGAACCAACACAAGAAGTTTCCACCAGAAACCAACACAAGAAGTTTCCACCAGGAACCAACACAAGAAGTTTCCACCAGAAACCAACACAAGAAGTTTCCACCAGAAACCAACACAAGAAGTTTCCACCAGGAACCAACACAAGAAGTTTCTAGCAGAAACCAACACAAGAAGTTTCTAGCAGAAACCAGTAACAAGCTTTCTCACCAGTGAAAGGTCTGAGTGGTCTCGAGGCATGGCATCCGCCTCGTGTGCTGGAGGTCCTAGGTCCGGTGAAGGCTGTGATTTTTTCACGTTGACTTCTAGTAATTTCCCCTGGTCTCTGCGTAGTAAGATCGGACACCGTGTGTATTGTTGCGCACGTAAAAATTTCATTGGCGCTGCCGGGCAACATTTGGAGTTTAGAATATACTCAAAGTATTTTAGAACCCTCGCCAGTGCTACGGAGTTCGTGCATTGCGCAGATATTTTTCGGACTGAGGCTTAGAGCTAGAGGTAGATCGGAGCACTTATAGCTTGTGCCATGATGTTGATTCGTTGTTAAAACCTAAACCTAAATCTCGCCTGGAAGAAAAAAAAAAATGACGCTACAAACCAACATCCAGCATTATAATTTCTCTACTGAAAAGAAAATTAGACTTTCTCAACAGAAAGGAAAATTAGACATTCTCAGCAGAAAGGGAACTATACATTTCTCATCAGAAAACAATATAATAATTAATCATCAGAAACCAATTTTAAAAAAATCTCAGCAGGCAAGAAAAGATTTCCAACCAGAAACCAGCAGAAGACTTTATAACCAGAAATCAACATTAGGCGTTGTCGCCAGAAACCAACATCAGACTTTCTCACCGGAAACGAAAGTAAGACTTTTTTGCTAGAAATCAACATCAGACTTTCTCACGAGGCACGACATTAAGACAGAGCACTTTAACCCCATCGGTTAACTGCCAGACCGGCCCCCTGTCGCGAGGACTTGACCTGCCGTGTACCTGGCACTGGAGCCAGCACTAATAGAATGCACCTCCTGACTCCCGTCATTCCATGGCTATGACTTGCTTATGTTTTCTCGTATTTGTGGTCTTGTGATTGCCTTGTAATTAGACATGGGGGGGGGGGGGGGGGGGAGGGATGGTCGAGTGCCAACAAGCGTTTTCCTCTACTATAGCTGTTTAATAGGCTGCTGTGACGCAGTAGTTAACAGAATCGGGGATATTGGTTCGAATTCCATTGAGCTGAGGGTTCCTACGAATAATGTCATGAATAGAGTGGGAGAAGAACGATAAGAGATGGACAAGCACCATTTTGAGAAAGTAAACATTCCGGTCAAAAGACAAAGCGTGTCTTTGTGGAAACGGTTCGTTTCCTAGGTGGGTTCTGAGGCCTCATTTGGGTGTATGAGGGTTGTGGGGAGGCTATAATGGACCCACTGACCCTAACAAGCATGTCGTAAAATGTGACTTATTAGGTTTTCTTCTTCTAAGTTGGAGTGCATCTGCCTGAGAGACGAGAAACCAACAGACTGCACACAAACAGACCAGATCTGTGTATCGGGTGAACAAGAACACCCCAAGCTCTGAAACAAGACTAAACTCCAGAAGCTGACCACTACCCAAAAGTTTCCGCCGGAATTTACAACCGGTGAAAGTTGAAAATAAAAAGAAGGAGAAGAGGGAGAAGAAAAGACAATGCCTGCTGATTTAAAATAAAAAATTGACTGGATCTATTCAACCTAAAATGGATGTTTAATCAATTTTCTGTGAAGTAAGGGCAGTCTTTTAACATTTCAAAGACATTTATTGGTACTGTCCAGAGGCCTGAGAATAAGTATGAATTAGAAAACGGACCAGAAACCTACGTGGGTCCGTTTGTGTTTATGCGTGGTGGGGAAGGGGGGGCGTCTCTATAAGTATAGGATCCTTCGCGCGCCAGCAGTTTTCTTCTTCTTCTTCTTCTTCTTCTTCTTCTTCTTCTTCTTCTTCTTCTTCTTCTTCTTCTTCTTCTTCTTCTTCTTCTTCTTCTTCTTCTTCTTCTTCTTCTTCTTCTTCTTCTTGTTCTTGTTCTTGTTCTTGTTCTTTTTTTTCTTGTTCTTGTTATTGTTCTTGTTCTTATTCTTGTTCTTCTTCTTCTTCTTCTTCTTCTTCTTCTTCTTCTTTTTCTTCTTCTTCTTCTTCTTCTTCTCTTCTTCTTCTTCTTCTTCTTCTTCTTCTTCTTCTTCATCTTTTTCTTCATCTTTTTCTTGTTCTTGTTCTTGTTCTTGTTCTTGTTCTTCTTCTTCTTCTTCTTCTTCTTCTTCTTCTTCTTCTTCTTCTTCTTCTTCTTCTTCTTCTTCTTCTTCTTCTTCTTCTTCTGCGTTCGAAACAAGCCATGTTATACATTTAGTCCCGTCTGGGTCACACACAAAGTGTTGTACGTCTGAGGTCGCTGCTTATCTCTCACAGCATCTCTTGTCTTCTTCTTCTTCGCGTTCACCAGCTGTAAACTCTGGCGGCAGGTTCTGGTTGCTCGTCCACTACTGAACTGCAGTCCTGCTAGAGAACCTGAGTGTTGCGTGTGCATCAGTTTTACAGATCTCATTCTCTTGAATACAGACTGTTGGTTCCTTGCCTCTCCGGCAGATGCACTCCGACTTCAAAGGAAGCTCCCCAATTAGTTGACTCTTACGACATGCTTTTGGGGAGGCAGTGGGTCTATTCTTGTTTTCCCCACAATGGGGCCCCGGAACCCACACGGGGGGCTTCTCTTGTAATATAGCTATCTTAATCCAAATTCTTTGCTGGGAGTAGCTAACGCCAGTATTATATATGGGCATATGATGATAGATCCTTTACCGGGTGGTTGATATGGTAAACGTCGTGCCCACCTCACTTAACCTCTCATGACGTTTACTGGTAGCCTTGTTAGGCTGCTTCAAAGTGTGAGCCTCGAAACATTATAGAGATCTGCCTCAATTCTTCTTCTTCGTGGCGTTCGGTTTTGTATGCTCAGGGCAGATTTTCATGTGGGCTGTTTCCTCAGGGCAGATTGTCGTGTGGGCTGTCTCCTCAGGACAGATTGTCATGTGGGCTGTCTCCTCAGGACAGATTGTCGTGTGGGCTGTCTCCTCAGGGCAGATTGTCATGTGGGCTGTCTACTCAGGGCAGATTGTCATGTGGGCTGTCTACTCAGGGCAGATTGTCATGTGGGCTGTCTACTCAGGGCAGATTGTCATGTGGGCTGTCTCCTCAGGACAGATTGTCATGTGGGCTGTCTCCTCAGGGCAGATTGTCATGTGGGCTGTCTACTCAGGGCAGATTGTCATGTGGGCTGTCTACTCAGGGCAGATTGTCATGTGGGCTGTCTACTCAGGGCAGATTGTCATGTGGGCTGTCTCCTCAGGACAGATTGTCATGTGGGCTGTCTCCTCAGGGCAGATTGTCATGTGGGCTGTCTACTCAGGGCAGATTGTCATGTGGGCTGTCTACTCAGGGCAGATTGTCATGTGGGCTGTCTACTCAGGGCAGATTGTCATGTGGGCTGTCTCCTCAGGGCAGATTGTCATGTGGGCTGTCTACTCAGGGCAGATTGTCATGTGGGCTGTCTACTCAGGGCAGATTGTCATGTGGGCTGTCTACTCAGGGCAGATTGTCATGTGGGCTGTCTACTCAGGGCAGATTGTCATGTGGGCTGTCTCCTCAGGGCAGATTGTCATGTGGGCTGTCTACTCAGGGCAGATTGTCATGTGGGCTGTCTACTCAGGGCAGATTGTCATGTGGGCTGTCTCCTCAGGGCAGATTGCCATGTGGGCTGTCTACTCAGGGCAGATTGATATGTGGGCTGTCTACTCAGGGCAGATTGTCATGTGGGCTGTCTACTCAGGGCAGATTGTCATGTGGGCTGTCTCCTCAGGGCAGATTGTCATGTGGGCTGTCTACTCAGGGCAGATTGTCATGTGGGCTGTCTCCTCAGGGCAGATTGTCGTGTGGGCTGTCTGCTCAGGGCAGATTGTCATGTGGGCTGTCTGCTCAGGGCAGATTGTCATGTGGGCTGTCTGCTCAGGGCAGATTGTCATGTGGGCTGTTTCCTCAGGGCAGATTGTCGTGTGGGCTGTCTCCTCAGGGCAGATTGTCATGTGGGCTGTTTCTGTGAATTCGCATGCCACTTGCAGGTCATCGATAGTTCCTCATAGCTTGCTCTGCACAGTTTTTTTCTTTGATCCAGCTTTTTTATTCGTAGAAGTGTAAGTAAGTTAAGCTTGCAGAATGTGCTCAAGTGTTTCAGGTCCCGTCTGATATGCACACTGTTGGGACTGTAGTCTTTATTTTATGCATGCAATGGTAGAGCAATGCGAATTCAAACCATAGACTTTCGGGTCTGAAAGCTGACATGGGTTTCCATTACTAAATGTTTAACGTTAACCTGGTGCTTGATATGTTGTGGGGGGTTTTCTTCGATATCCCTTCGATTTGTGTCTGTCTCTCTGTCTGCATGGTTGTTTATAATCAAATATACACACATCAAACACAGATATATATGCAATAAATAACGAATTTATCCATCATGTATTTTAAAGATTATTACAGCAAAACACAGATATACAGATAATTAACAAACTTATCACAGTTTGCTAGTGATACGACAAGCATAAATAAATAAAATTATTTGGTAACGTTTCATTTATATATTTGTAAAAGCCGTCGTCTTTACTGTAAACTACATGTCGGGTGATCGACTCATTACATCTGTAACTCTACCCATTATATCTGTATCTTTACCCATTTCATCTGTAACTCTACCCATTACATCTGTAACACTGCTCATTAAATTAGCAACTCTGCTCATTAAATTAGTAACGCCAATAATTCATTCAGAAAGCTGCTTGATTTCATCAATATACTCTGTTAGTTAGTCTCTCACCGGAACCTACTAATCAAATACCTTTCTTAAACGTTTGTGTATCCTAGACAAAGCATTAAGGTCTACTGTGTTCGTAAATTGTTGCTGTGACTGTTCTTCGACATATGCTTCGTTAATATACATTTCTGTAACCTATGGTGCCATTTCAATGGTTGGAAATGAATTCTGTCCGTATTCCATAGCTGTGGATTTCAAGCTGTACGATAGACATGGCCAATACGACACATTTGGAGGGGTGGGGCGTGGGGGGGGGGGAGGGGGAGAGACGTGCCTAGTTGACCATGTTCTTAGTGCACTTGTATCCATGGCGAGGCGCACACGCCAGTGGAAGTGACAGGTTCAATTTCCAGCACGGTAACTATAGCTTTCGATTTTTATGTTGTCTAATGTGTTCTTCTATCTTTATACTTCTTTCTATGAGTGCTGATGAATACACTTTCTGTTACTTGATCAATTCCTCATATTTACATCAGTAACTTGCCTCCTAACACCAGCCCCTCCATTCATTAGTGTAGTCCATGTAACGGCAGCTAGCCCTTCTGTGTCAATAAACTGAACAATATAGGATAAAACACCATGTAACGACTTGACACTATAGTACAATCATCTTCAATCAGCGAGCCCATTGCAGAACGTCGCTCTCGTCACGGCATGCTTTTAAGTCTCTCTTTCTCTTGCCAGTTCTCCAGCCCTATGTGCTTTCATAGCAAATGCATCTTCAGTGTCTTGTATCCACATTCGCGAAGGTCGGCCTCTGCATTGTTTTAAGGAAACTGTATCCACTATCGCAATTCTCTCCAGGTCACCGTGACGTTTAGCATGACCAAAACACCTTAGCTTATGGATGCTTTTTATGAGCCAATTCTCCTTGATGCCCAAAATCAGCTAGGATGTCGACGTTATTACGAGTGGTTTAAAAAGGGGGAAGGGAATCGGGCAATTTCTACACCAATGGCGATTCGGGAAAACGATGTTAGACATGTTTTTATAGACCAATCGGTATTCGAAAGGTGGTGTATTCAACACCACACCGGCCGCTTTTACCCGGATATTACCTTACTACAGTTGTAAATGAATGTATTATACCAGTTAGTTAGTTGCGTATCCTTTACAGTACGTTGCAGAACCAACCCTAACAGCCCCTGGCTGTTGTGTGGTTTCTCTAGGCAATTTACATCCAGTAGTTTGCCATTGCTTTTTTTGACGGTCGGCTTTCTTGATACCACTGTCGAAACCAACGCAAAGCACATTGTCCGCAGCTGGGATCGAACCTGGCATCCCGGCATTACGAAGCGAAGCGTTCGCATCGACTTAGCCACAGAGCCAACATTATACCAATAACTCCATTCATTATAAAAGTAATGGATTCAATAACATCAGTACCTTGGTTCATGACAAAAGTAACTCCATTAAATTATTTGCATTAGAGTCGTGCGTGCCGCCACCGTTAAAACATAGGGGGCGGGGGGGGGGTGCAAAAACCCCTTGTGCTAATAATTTCATGTGGTCGAGGAAAGGGGCTCGCGCCTTGTTTAATTTCACAATAATAATAATAATAATAATAATAATAATAATAATAATAATAATAGTAATTCCTAATGTTATTACTGGGTTATTAGCTTTAATTAACCCTTTGAGACCCCTACACCTAAAACATTATTAGGGGAATAGGAACGGGGCTCGAGGGGGGCTTAGGCTCTATTTAAATGCGCAATAATAATAAATTGTTATTATTATTAATAATATTATTATTACTGTTAAACACCGAACGGCTGTATATATATGTGTGTGTGTGTGATATAATATAGAATGTATACAGATATGCTTAAAAGAACGTCTATACATGGAGGGGTGCGTGGGGGTTCGGACTGCTCCCTTAACATTATTGGGGGCTAGAGGCCTGAGGGTGTCTGAGCCTTCATTGTCGGGGGCCTAATTTCTAGGTATATTATTATTATTATTATTATTATTATTATTATTATTATATATTATTATTACTATTTTAATATATTCATTGATACTATTAGCTCGTTTTTGGTCATTTGACTTTCGCGGCGGCCGGGTTTAACTCATTACTACTATTAATATTATAATATACTCATTGATACATATTCCTTCTCATCTCATCTCGTCTTGATTCTCTTGTACTTTGCCGTGTCGAGGTAAAGTGCAGGAAAGCGCCAATTTGTGCGCTTCGTAAATGGGAATTCCCAGAGACTCTGTTATTGCCTCTGTCCATCACTTACGCGGGCGGCCTCTGCTTCGCTTCCCGGCTGGTCTGTACATCATTGCTTGCTGTGGTATACTTTCAGTTAGCATTGAAGTTACATGGATAAACCATGTCATTTGTTGTTTTCTAATAAAATCAAGAGCTGCTGCTACCACAACCTTCCTTCTGATTTCATCGTTTCTAATAGACTCCTTGTTGGGTGTAAATATGAATCAGAGTAATCTGGAATCCCTGACTAAACGTAAGGTATACAAACATATGTTATATGTTGATAAGCTTGGTTCTTCTCCTACAGTATTACGAACCCTTGAAGTCCATTGCTGCAGATGTTACTTGCCTCCATGCATCAGTGTTACTGACATTCTCTTTCCAGTTGCCTACTCCAAGTGGGGGCTGAATGATCTCGAGGTATTGCATCCGTCTGGATATGCTGGAGGTCACGGGTTCAAACCCCAGTGAAGGCTGGGATTTTTGATGCGGTAGTAAGTTCGGATGCCCGTGTGTATTGTTGCGCACGTTAAAAAAAATACCTTAGGCGGTTTGAAATCGAAAAAGCGTAGCTTAACGGCGCTGCCCGGGCAAAATGTTGAGTTAAATATCTACCCAAAGTATTTCAGGATCCTCGCCGGTGCTACAGAGTCTGTGCACTGTGCTGAGCTTTTTCTGGCTCAAACTTGAGTTAGAAGAAGTACGAAGCACTGATAAGTTACTACCTGTGCGTCATGATGTTGATCCGTTGTTAAAACCTCAAACTTGGCATATTCTCTATTCCCTCCCCTACTTTTTTTTTTTTTTTAACCCAGAAACCATGAGTTGTAAACAATTTGGCTTACTATGGACCAACCCTTCGGCATATGATGACAGTAATTGGGAGAAATGTGATTTAAAACAGGAGTTCGTCACCCGGCGTCCTTTATTTGATGCAAGTAATTGCTTCTAAAACGCTGAGAAATTTCTCTAACGCTCAATTCTCCGATGTTTTATATGTTTGATGGGTCCACAGATTTATCGTATGTTTAACAGTACACATGCATTATGTACAGTCCTTATATGGTGCTTTGTTTAGGACAGAACGACTAAAATCAGATGAAGATGCCAAATGAACTCAACGTTGAAGATTCCGTAACGCCATTTTTGACAGTTGGCGCTGCAGTTCAATGTTTTAAAACAATGAAGTCAAATTCTGGAGATGGATGGAGAAAAGCACACAAACAACCCACATGATGTGACTGCACGAATTATTTGAATGAATTACCAGCCACTTTATGATGCGTGCTGAAGCTAGAGTAAAATCGTCACATCGATAAGTAACATTGCCAATTCGTAGGCAATAGTTTCCATCTCTTCTCCCAGGAAATAAGTTTGAAAAACTCGACAAGTAATATGACTTCAATAGAAAATAAGATCGTAAATACTAGTACATGTCTTAAAGTGCTTCAAGACTTCGTGGATTCGTCAGAAGCTCTCTGACCAAACGCCACACATGCTTTGCCACGTTGTCCATAGCCGCTGCTGATTTTCCTTTGAAGAGGTCTACAGACGGGAGGAAGTACTGCGGGCAGCGGCGATTCTGTAGACAGGATATCAGTTGGAGAAGGATTCCATTGATTCGGTCGCCTATACACGTATCATCCCATTCAATCTCCCGAGGATGCTTCTCACACTCGTAGAGTAGCAGTGTTTTCATGTGGTAATTCTGAACTGGTTGACCAGGGATATCAAGATGGCGATCTCGAAGCGCCTTGAGGATGCTTAAACATCGCCTTCGGCAGCCTCCGTACAATAATCTATCTTCGGCGTAACGAAACGACATCACCCAAGCGTCGCCTTCTGCAGCAGACTGTTTGTCTTTCATATATATACTCTCTTTGGATAGCAGATCAAATCCTTCCGTCTTCACCTCGGCCACCAAGTTTGGGTTCGGCCACGACACATGAGGAACCGGCCAATGGGCTGCGGATCGACACCAGATCCCGCCACACCTAAACGCAGGTGTAATCTGCACTATATACCTTTCTTTGATCCTCAGTCTCACCTCGGTAGTATCAGGAATCATTTTGACTACATCTCGATAACTGCATTTATCCACCGCTTGCGCCACTAACGTCTGAAACCTGGATCTGATCTTCCGGGCACTTAGATAACCGGACGCTGTGATGAATTCCACCCAGAGTGACATTGACCGCTTGCGACCATCAGATAACTTGAGAACCGCGCAGCCTGGTATGGTTCCGTCGTCCACGAAGTTGAAGACTCCCATCTGGTTGAGGTAGAGAACCACCTCGAATTCAGTCGGGGAGATAACCTCGACACCCTCGTACCTCATGTTGACTTCAGTCAGAGAGCTGTGGAAGAGTTTTGAACGTGTTTTTACAATCATCGTGGCAATGTGTCAAAGCAGAGCAAAGTAAAATTGGGTAAACTAAAGCAAACGACCTTTTTTGTACGCGGCTATCTGGCCTTTTTATGTAAGTGACTAACTGGCCTTTTTGTGTAAGTGGCTATCTGGCTTTTTCAGTTACAGTTACGATGTGTGTGTGTCGTGTTCTCTAACCAGCGGAAAGCTGCAGTGACCGCCTCCACCTCCATTCTTAAGCTGGATGTTGTGGTATCATTTGCTAGGCTCTCCTTCACCAAACGTCGACCTTTAACTTTTGCTAAGAAACCCCAAGCACTTCTTTTGCCTCTTGACACCGAACCGTCTGTGTAAATTATCAAATCTTCTGAGCGAGCATTATCTTGAATTAATTGCTGAATTTCCACCTCTGTGGCACCTGCTGGCTAGTCTCTGCATAACCGGCTCAGTGTGATTATGACCCTACACAAGTCTGACTGTTCAGGTGGCACTTTGATCCACTCCTTTCCTAGCCTAATATTTTCAGGGATTCAAACCTGTCTGATTGTGTCTTCTGCCTGAGCTATCCATGACTTCCCTGTTATCAGCTACTGACCCTTAATTGCACCCAGAGCTTCGTGCAAAGAGTAGTCTGTGTCTGCAGCTACCCTGAGATATGACTTCGCCTGCAGCACCTTGTGCCTACCTGCAACAGTCGGCAAACCAAGGATTGCTAATCCTGGAGGAATGTGCAGTCTTGGGTCTCGGTATATTCGAGGTCACAACCACTGGCGTACCTATGGCAGGACAGGCAGGGCCGATGCCCTGTACGTCACTTGGAAGGAGGGAGGGTGGGGGAAACGTGGGGATGGGGAGGGGGTGGGGGGGGGGAGGGCGGGCGTCGCAAAGAACTCAATTTTCTAAGTGTCAGCGTCTTATCTGGAGAAATCTCAAGGAATTGTATTTTCTTGAAGGGCGCCACTCTAACATACCAGAATTACTCACCCTTGATCAGCACCACTTACAATAATTTTTTTTTTTATTATTTAAATTTCGTTCCGTAGTCTGGTCAAACTCATAATTTATGTACGTTTCCTAAGACGAACAAATATCATTTGTGGAGTATATCAAATCTACTACTAGAGAAAGAAAGATTCTGTTGATAAAAAGCTCAGAGATGAGCAGGCAGGTTTTAGGCCAAGCAGAGTCTGTACTGACCAGACAACCATGTTATTTACAGCAAAGAATTGAATTGAATTCACCACTTCACATTGGATTCATAGACTGTTAAAAAATCTTTCTATAGCATTGCAATGAAATATTTCTGGAAAATAATGGGACTGTGGAATCCCATAGAAAGATATTAACTTAGTAAAGGCAACATATAAAAACAAGGAAAAACTAACAGATTCATTCAAAATAAAAACAAGAATGCGACAGGGGTGTCTTTTAACGCCTCTCCTATTTTTACTGGTAATAGACTGGATTATGACAACAGTAACTGCTAACACCAATAATGGAATTCAGTGGACCCCTACAAAACAGCTTGATGATATGGACTTCGCTGATGATATTTCTCTTCTGTCCCGTTCAAGGAATCAGATGCAAGATAAATTAAATATACTTGATGCGAGATCAAAGCAGCTTGGTCTGAAAATCCATAAAGGAAAGACAAAGATAATAAGGATAAATCTGGCAAATAGTAATGTGGTTTCACCAAATGGCACCCCACTCCAAGACGCGGAGTCGTAAACATATTTGGGTAGTAATTTATTGTAAAATGGTGGAGCTGATAAAGATGTTAAAATACTCATACAAATGGAAGAGGGGCTTTCATAGAACTATAAAATTTGTGGAGGTAACAAAAAAAAAAAAATAAACTAATATTAAAATTGTTTAATTCTAATGTCAAATCAGTGCTGATGTGTAACGAGCGGAGACATGGAAAACAAGCAAGTCAGTAACCAATAAACTACATTCTTTAACTGGTGCCTGCGCAGAGAGAATAGAGGGAATAATATGGTATGATAGAATCACTAATGTAGAGTTTTAGGAGAGAACTAAGCTAGTTCCACTGGACCAAGAGGTGAAGAAAGAACGCTGGCGTTGGATAGGACAACACTGAGAAAACTTGAGAACAATGTAACTAGAACGCCACTGGAACCCACAGAAGAATATAAAAAAAAAAAAATAGGATTTAAAAAAAAAGCACGCAGAATTGAGCTAGAGAGTGTAGTTAAAAAGATGGGGATGACTTGGGGTAGAGAACTGTATTTAATAACAAAGGATTGAACGACTTTGCATAAATTGGTTGAGAGGGCCTATGCCTCACTGAGGGATAGAAGGCTGAAAAAGAAGACTAGAGAAACAAGAACGGTCAACGCCTTAAATTTCTTTATCAAAGTACGCTTACATACTATCGGCTACTATTGTCTGAATTTGTTCGCATCACGGGTTTTACCAGCAGGATGAAAGATTTGGTGACATTTGTTTCTGATTATCATACATCGGCTACTATTGTCTGAATTTGTCCGCATCACGGGTTTTACCAGCAGGATGAAAGATTTGGTGACATTTGTTTCTGGTTATCATACATCGGCTACTATTGTCTGAATTTGTCCGCATCACGGGTTTTACCAGCAGGATGAAAGATTTGGTGACATTTGTTTCTGATTATCATACATCGGCTACTATTGTCTGAATGTGTCCGCATCACGGGTTTTACTAGCAGGATGAAAGATTTGGTGACATTTGTTTCTGGTTATCATACATCGGCTACTATTGTCTGAATTTGTCCGCATCACGGGTTTTACCAGCAGGATGAAAGATTTGGTGACATTTGTTTCTGGTTATCATACATCGGCTACTATTGTCTGAATTTGTCCGCATCACGGGTTTTACCAGCAGGATAAAAGATTTGGTGACATTTGTTTCTGGTTATCATACATCGGCGACTATTGTCTGAATTTGTTCGCATCACGGGTTTTACCAGCAGGATGAAAGATTTGGTGACATTTGTTTCTGATTATTATACATCGGCTACTATTGTCTGAATTTGTTCGCATCACGGGTTTTACCAGCAGGATGAAAGATTTGGTGACATTTGTTTCTGGTTATTATACATCGGCGACTATTGTCTGAATTTGTTCGCATCACGGGTTTTACCAGCAGGATGAAAGATTTGGTGACATTTGTTTCTGGTTATTATACATCGGCGACTATTGTCTGAATTTGTTCGCATCACGGGTTTTACCAGCAGGATGAAAGATTTGGTGACATTTGTTTCTGGTTATTATACATCAGCTACTATTGTCTGAATTTGTTCGCATCCCGGGTTTTACCAGCAGGATGAAAGATTTGGTGACATTTGTTTCTGATGATTATTGTTGACTTTTGGATTTTTTCCTTTCCTTATATCATCATCATCATTAATTCTCTTTATGCCTCGTGGCACAAGATGCTTCAGAGAGGACCTTCTATGCTTTTCTGTTCTCGGTGCAGTTTTCTATGTCAGAGATGCCTTTATATGAAAATATGTTTTTTGTACGCTATTTTATGAGCTGAAAGGACTATTTTATTAAGTAATGCTACTCCAGCCTCGCTGGCCAGTTAAAACTGCCAGTTTTGGCCTTCATGCAATAATTTGCCCAACCCAGATGAAAACTGTAAATTGTCTCTTTCTGATGTGAACAATCAGTCTTCCTCGTTTGTTAATTTATTTTAAAACACAGTAACGCAGAAAGCGTAGTAGTGAATTTTGTAGAGCTGATCGGAACAGCTTGTGAGGTGGGAGATGGAACATGATTGTACTGGATGATCCCAGGGCATTTAGTGGACTGATGCCCCTGTACCTGGGACTACAGGTAGGTTGTCAGGTGACATGAGAATTTACAAGACATTGGGAACAAGACTGACTGCTTCTGTCTCCTGTTGTTGTTGCTTGGAGGTAGAGGATGGCTTGGTAACCAGGAGACCCACTAGACTAGACTGTCTGTGCCTTGCGATCGTGTAACGAGGTTTTCTGTGTGCGGTGTGCGTGTGCGCTTGTGTATGTGCGCGCGCGCCTGTGTGCGTACGTGAAAATGTTCTTGCTTCACAAGCAGTGAAATAATATTATTTGCACATATTCGTATTGCCATTATTTTATGTATTTATGTTATGTGTTTGTTTTAAATAAGTATTCACTACTCAAGGGTGCCGGTACAAAGTAAATAATAAACATGCCGGGGGGGGGGGGCGCACCGCACCCACGCCCTACATATTTTCTAGGCAACAGATAGGTCTCACCCCTCCATTTCTAGTTGCGTGACTCGAACTGATGCGAAATAGAAATTAAAATCAAACATTTATATATAATACTTATTCTTCTTTTTCTTGTTTTTTAAGTCCATGCTGTGTGGCGTTTGTAGTCATCTCTATCCATAACCTTCTGTCTCATGTACTTTCATTCAACTCTGACACAGATGATCTTCAATGCCTTGATGTCAAACTGCCCATCATCTGTTTTCTCGGTCTCACTCTGCCTCTCTTTCCCTCCAACTTTCCTACCATCACGATGTACCCTAATTTTCTCCTTCTCATCACCTGGCCATAATATGTTGATTGTCTCTTTCCGATGTTGGCAATCAGTTCTTTTCGTGAGCCAGTTTCTTTCAAGCCGTCTTCGTTATTCTTTTTATCTGTCCAATATATTCTCATAATTCGTCTGTAAAACCACATCCCCGCAGCTTCTAAATACGTTTTTACTAATTTACTAAGTGTCCATGATTGACATCCGTAGATCAAAACAGGATTTATATAAATTTTAAGAATTCTCTTTCTCGTCTCAATGGACAAAGACAGATTGCGTAAAATATTCTTCATTTAGTAAAATGTTACATTTGCTTGAGCTATTCGACATTTAACTTCCTTGATACATCTTCCATCTGATGTTATCAGGGTACCAAAGTATATAAACATATCAGCTTGTCTGAGGTTTGTCCAATTTACTTTGATGCTGCATTTTGCAGGCTCAGTTTTCTTTGTAATTAACATTACTTCTGTTTTTCTGCTGTTCAAACGAAGGCGTTTGTTTTCACTTTCCGTTACCATTATTTCCATCATTTCTTGCAGTTTCATTTTCAGCGATCGAATCTATATCATCATCATATCGCAGGTTGTTAACAATATGCCCACCAACCACTGTTCTTGGTATATAAAATGTATGGATATAGTTATTATTTCACTGTACAAAGGGAATAAATTGGGCGATAGTACACATCACCGTCTAACGCCTTGTTTACTGCTTTGAAAAGTTCACACTTGGTTGTAAATCCTAATGGCTGTCTATTGTTGCCGGTGTGTGTGTGTGTTTTTTAATTTTTTTTTATTATTATTCTCAGATCTTTATCATCAATGTTAAAAGTTTCCAAAATGCTAATAGTTTCTCCGTTTTACTTTATCAAAGGTTTCAAGTGCACTACTCGTCTCCAATTTCTGGTTTATTTTGCACCTTATTCTTCTCATGATAATTCTCATTAATCTTTTAGTCTGAGTTGAGTTGAGTCAAGAATTGGCATCACAGCCCTCCGGGTATTCCCATGCGTGCTCCGTTCTCATCTTCAGCAGCCAGCACAGAGTTCCTGACTGAGTCACATTTTTAAAACTAATTGTTCGATGTTTTACACACTCCACTGCACCAGGTGTTTTGGGTAACGGTATGAAAAAAGATTTCAAAAGCTCATCTGGTACGTGTCCACTGTTATCAATTTCACTGAAAAATTGTGTCAGAACTTCTAAACCCAGTTCATCAACAGCTTTAAATTCTTTAATTGTGATGTTATCTGGCCCTGGAGATTTGCATGTATTCATGTGGTTTATAGCATCTCCTGCTCTCAGTATTGGTGGTCCTTCTCAACACTTCTGACTCTCTATGTCCGGTCTGCTGTTATCCTTGTATAGCTCTTTTATACACTCTGTTCATCTTGTAATAATTACCTTTTCTTTGTCCAATAATATTTCACTTTCTTTTATTTTCAAGCAACTACTTGTATATTTTCTAAAAACCTGACAGTTTCTGTTTTCTTTTATATATGTCTTGTGTGATATCTCTTTGTTCCTCAATTTCTTTGCACTTATTGCATGTAATACAGTTACTATCATTTCAAGTTTATTATTGTATTTTTGATATTCAACAGATTATCCTTATTATTATTATTATTATTATTATTATTATTATTATTATTATTATTATTATTATTATTATTATTATTATTATTATTATTATTATTATTATTATTATTATTATTATTATTATTATTATTATTATTATTATTATTATTATTATTAATACACTTTTTAAATTATCAATAATATGAAATGAATAAACATATACGTTTAAAGCGAATGTCTATAATTGTTTGGGGTGCCGCCATAGTGTAGCGGCTAAATGCTCGCCTGCGGATCCGAAAGTCCGTGGTTCGGGTCCAGGCGGAACCGGATATTTAAAAAAAAGACCTTGGCTTCCAGGTCGACCCAGGACCTAGGATCTTTCGTGGTTCATTTAAAATCCCCCATGATAATAACGTTTTCTTTTGTCTTGATCTTGTTAATTTTGTCATTAAGTCTGTCGAAAAATTCTTAGCACTCTTCATCATTTTCAGTCGCGTTACACGGGGCATATATTTGAACATACGTTGTATTTACTCAGTTGTGGCTAATCACAATAGTTTCTCGGCGATAGATAAATATCGTTTCAATCAATCAATCGATCGACCAAGTGCCGTCTCCACAGTAAAGGTTGGCTGCAACGGATGTCCAACACTCTATTGCCTTGGTTGTACTCTCAGATGGCTGTTCGTCCATCTTTTGATGTTGCTCCCCTAACCCGACTCCCACTTGTATCGTTGTCTACATCTTGCTTTCTCTTGCCTTCAAATTTGCCACGTCAATAGGTTTTTTTAAATGAGTGTATGGAGACTTAATTCGTTTTTTTTTATGTTGCTGGTGGATCGATTGTCCAGATTTACGCACAAGCTACACAACTGCCACTTTTGCCCACCACCCCAGGAGATCCTGAGCCGTTTAACCGCATTATGGTCCCCTGTGCAAATTAGAGTGCTGGGGCACCTTCGAAAACATCTCATAGAAATGAAATATGAATGGTCACTAGACATGCATAGATTTGCATGAGGCCCCTATTCTTGTGGGGCTGCCGCGGCAAGTGCCCAGGGCGCCCATGTGTTCAGACGGCACTGGTGCTCCCATTTATGTGTGTAATTCAAAATATAAACATTAATAACCAATACCATAATTTTTTTATTTTAGTGACATGAAATAAAACGTTCAGGAATATGGAACATAATGACACATTTTGCGGACCTTACTTGTCCAACATGTGTCCGGTAAACCAAACGTGAGCTTGCCAGTTAGTCTTCGAGGTAAGCAAACTGCTTTAATTATGCTACCGCAACGACTTCATATCTCACAGTACCTTTTACAAAGTCACCAATTCGTCTTGTCCCTGTCCGATAACATCCGGTAATACGTGCGGCAGGAGAAACCAACTCTGAGCCTCATGAACTCCGGTGGGCCCACTATCTGAAAACGTCTAGGAGTTCGTGGGCCGAAACATTTGTCGATGAGAGATTACTTCTACTGATGACTGGTAGACACCTGCTGTACATGCTCCCCTGTGGAGTTTTTTCTTACTTATTTATATTGATTTATATTTATATTATTATTACAGTTTTCTCCTACTTTTTGTTTGTTTAAATTGCAGAGTCTTTGTTCAGATCCTGACTAATCTTGTGCAACACATCTGCTTCTAAACTTAATAGAGATCAAACACCCAGCCTGCCTTGTTGCATTGTTGTTCTGAGGCGATTTTTTAAATATATTTTAACCAAGAAATAAATGTTCCGCTTTAAGGCTGTTGATATTTTATGTGGTGATCCCCTCCCTTCGTGCTGCCCTAAACACGCGCTTAATGTGCATAATGGTTAATCCGGTCCTGCGACTCTTATAGCAATTTCTGAAAGCCATGAGAACGATTCTTTTTTCTCCAAACTGTCTACAGCTGGAATCAAACCGTGGTAAAAGTCGAGGTTTGCACTGCGAAACCTTTATGTTACCCTCTGAGTCGGTGTTTCTCAACCTGTTTACACTGTCTCAAAGCCATGAGACCGTTTTTATTTTTTTTTTTTTTCCAAACTTTTCACATCTGAAATCAAACTCCGTTTTTTCTCCCCAAAGAAAAAAGATTTGCATTGTGAAACCTTTACAATTCCCTCCGAGTCAGTGATTTTCAACCTTTTTACACTGTCTGAAAGCCACAAGACCGTTTTGTTTATTTTCCAAACTGTCCACAGCTGAAATGAAACCCCGGTAAAATTTTGAGGTTTGCATTGTGAAACCTTTACAATTCCCTCCGAGTCAGTGATTCTCAACCTTTTTACACTGTCTGAAAGCCACAAGACCATTTTGTTTATTTTCCAAACTGTCCACAGCTGAAATGAAACCCCGGTAAAATTTTGAGGTTTGCATTGTGAAACCTTTACAATTCCCTCCGAGTCAGTGATTCTCAACCTTTTTACACTGTCTGAAAGCCACAAGACCATTTTGTTTATTTTCCAAACTGTCCACAGCTGAAATGAAACCCCGGTAAAATTTTGAGGTTTGCATTGTGAAACCTTAACAATTCCCTCTAAGTCAGTGTTTCTTTTTACACTCGCGACAACCTAAATAACGGACCTTGATTCGCGGCCTACCTAATAGGTAACCAAACACAAAACAAATCTAAAGTAAAGGACCCCTTCCACTGCTTCAGGCGTATTTGGGCATATAGGGCTAGACTTACATTTTACAGACTCGGCACTTGGTGGTTGATGAGGTCAGCATCACGATGGCCGCCTTTACTTCACATAAATTTATTTGGTACCCACTCAAAACAGGGTCGACATGGGAGCCATAATCATATGTGCAAAAAGTCCAATTCCGTCAGGACTTAGAAATCAGGACCTTCTGACATGAAAGCCACCTGCAGGGAGAGAGAAAAGTAGAAAAAAAAAAAAACAGAAGGGAAATACATACTTGATGCCAAACTCACCTGATAAACCTGGGTTCTTGCACCTCTACTTCCTTGAGCACGTCTTGCACCACTTTGCACACTTCCCTGATGGTCTTACTGATGTTGCTCTTTCGCGCGTGTACCCGTTCGTTGTAGTACTTGTTGATCTGAAACAGCAGCTTCGACTGGGCCGACATCATGTCTGGGGTGGTGCCTTCTAGGAGCATGTCTGCGGGTGGCGGGTCGGGTGGCGGCGGTTGGTAGCGCCCCAGGTGAGCTTGCTTTAAGCAGTAGTAATAGTAAGCCTGTTCTTCCGTTTTTAATTTGTTGGTTTTCTGGCGCTGAATGAGGTTGTGGGGATGCTTGGTTCAAATCTGGGTGTGGTAGGTGGTGGAGCTGTTAGGTTCGAATCCAGGTAGAGCAGATGGTTGAGCAATCATAGCACTTCACTTTGATATTTAAAAAAGTAGTGCCAACTCCATTTGAACCAAAAGTACTAGCACTTTTTCAATAAAAAGTTGTTGCAGTGGGCAACGATGATATGATAAAAAGTGGTAGTACTATGCAATAATTTAGATCAATATTGCGCAATATTGTTTATCAAAAATTTAACAATATGCAAATAATTGTGATGAAAATATGTAACAGCGGGTAATAATTTTAATTAAAAGTTGTACTCTGCACTAATTGTCATCAAAAGTTCCACTACTGCGCAATAATTTTAATTAGACGTTCTACTGCAGGTAGTTTTTCAATGAATCGTATTTCTACGCAGTAATTGTGACTTCCGGTTCTTCTCGTATCTAACCCTAAATGTACACATTTATTATCAGTCTGAAAGAAATATTACGTTACATGTTAATTTTGACCAGCTGGTACACCGTGAATGGCAGCCTAAAGAGTCAAATCGTCTTTACCAACAATTATATACAACAGCCTAGCGCCAATCTTGACATATAACTGCAACACTAGTCCAGTACTGAAAATAAAAGTAACATATATCAAATAAACTTGGCTTCTCTGTTTTTGTAAAGAGTGTTGGGATATCTAGAGCACAACTATAGGCTAGTTCTTGCGTGTGTATTGTTTTTTCTCTGGCTTTCCTTTCAGCGGATCAGTACCACGTGATATCGTCAGCTGGGTACAGGGATTTGACCTTCGTTGACGTCAGGTGATTCGTTTTTATGCACAGTGCCGTAAATTCTGGAAAGAAAAAAAACCCATTTAGAAACACTGTGTTTAGCTGAATAGATCAAAACACCCTACATATTTAAAGCCACACAGTGCAACAAACAGAATGTGGAATACATTAGAAAAGACAAACTGAAAATAGGAACAGACAGACAGACAGACAGACAGACAGACAGACAGACAGACAGACAGACAGACAGACAGACAGACAGACAGACAGACAGACAGACAGACAGACAGACAGACAGACAGACAGACAGACAGACAGACAGACAGACAGACAGACAGACAGACAGACAGACAGAGTACAGACGAGACAGACAGACAGACAGACAGAACGAGACAGACAGACAGACAGACAGACAGACAGACAGACAGACAGACAGACTAGACAGACAGACAGACAGACAGACAGACAGACAGACAGACAGACAGACAGACAGACAGACAGACAGACAGACAGACAGACAGACAGACAGACAAGACAGACAGACAGATAGATAGATAGATAGATAGATAGATAGATAGATAGATAGATAGATAGATAGATAGATAGATAGATAGATAGATAGATAGATAGATAGATAGATAGATAGATAGATAGATAGATAGATAGATAGATAGATAGATAGATAGATAGATAGATAGATAGATAGATAGATAGATAGATAGATAGATAGATAGATAGATAGATAGATAGATAGATAGATAGATAGATAGATAGATAGATAGATAGATAGATAGATAGATAGATAGATAGATAGATAGATAGATAGATAGAAAGATAGATAGATAGATAGATAGATAGATAGATAGATAGATAGATAGATAGATAGATAGATAGATAGATAGATAGATAGATAGATAGATAGATAGATAGATAGATAGATAGATAGATAGATAGATAGATGAGTAGCCAAAAGGTGAGCAGGTGTTAGAAAGGTATACAGGTGGGTATGTAACCAAGTAGATGGGTAAGTAGGCGGATATTAGGTAGATTTTTGTGTAGGTAGAAGGTAGATTGTCATACAGGCACGCAAACAGGCAGGTGAATAGTTAGGCACGCTGGCAAGCAGGCAGTTAAGTAGGTAGTTATGAATAGCATGATGGAGCTACAAAAGATAGCAGTAATGAGAATTGTTGGTTTACCTTATGCTCCACTAGGAGCCCAAAAATAAGAATCGACCATTAAAGGCTAGGAAATATTTCAGCAAAAGGGCAGGCTGTCCACAGTTTCTCTGGAAAACCTTCCTCGGTATTAATGCCCTCAGAGAAATGGGAAGGATAGAGGACTTTGGTGGCAGTGAATCCACATCACTCGCCAGAATGGCAGACTTGGGAATTAAGATCGGCACAGCAAAAAACGAGACGCACACCAGACACACCAGAAGACTTGTTAATCAACATAGAACTGGGACTGTTAGCCATCGGACGTTGGGGTTCATACTGAGGGGAGGATCTAAGCACCTATGGACATATCCGGGGTGCAATGAGAATAATCCAACTAACTAACTAACTAACCTTCCTCGTTAACATATGACGTCCTCGGTGGGGGCGATAGAGATTCACTTTCGCGTGTTGTGTTCTTCTATGTTCGAAAGTTTAGATTTCTTCTGCTGATGGAAGTGTCGCTGGAAATTGTCACTTGCTTAATATTTGTCGGAAAACACTAATTCACACCTACACATACACACACACACACACACACAGAGAGAGAGAGAGAGAGAGAGAGAGAGAGAGAGGGAGAGGAGGGGGAGAGGCAGAGAGAGAGGGAGGGTAACCCATTTCCCGTTTAATGGGCTACACATTGGCATGGAGTCCCGCCTTTAATTCGGCCTTTTCAAACATTGAGCTTTTACGTAGTAATTATATTTGTATCTATGAAGCATGTTATGTTCATATAACATGTGTATGGGAGAGAGAGAGAGACCAGAGAGAGAGAGAGAGAGCGAGAGAAAGAGATGTGGGGGTGGAAACATAAGAGGAGACAACAGAATGGAGATAAAGGGTGAAGGATTGGAGTGAACAGGAGATCCCTGGGAGGGGGGATGAAAAGGAGATATAAAATAGAGAGAAAAAAGGTAAAGATATAGCAAATAAAGGAATACAATATCAAACAGAACATGGAAGGGGAGAGAGGAGCAAAAATTACCGGAACGGAGAAGAAAGTTAGAGGTTATATCAAAGAAGATAATTATAGGGATGGCAGCACTAAGGAGGACAAGTGATGAGCAAAATAACACAACAAAACAATACTTATTGTAAATCACAAACACTCGTTACCTCACAATGTTTGAATTTATTTAGATCAATATGTAATAATCCGTTCTGCAAACGATATCAACAGAAATGATAACACTGGTTCTGTTGTTATTATACTTTGTATCGCTTGACAGAAATAACACAAACAAAATATGAGGACAGATTTCTTCTAGACTCCATATAGTAGATCTCTCGATTAGTATCGTCCTCGCCAGACCTCATTCTTCAGCTTTAGTTTCCATTCAGAATGTTTGACTTAATTCTTACGAGCCTCGGGAAACTCTGGCGCCCCGACAAAACACGGAATCGTTATGGAGCTTGCTAAGGGGAAACAAGAGGTAATCCCTTAAAGCCCGCGCACCATGATGACGTCGGTCAATCTCTGCAGTTTGAAGGCGGGGTTTACACGTTGTTTTGGTTTCGCTCCGCCTACTCAGCCAATCAATACTCCGCATTGGGTGTGATCCTGAGTTCTTAGAAAATAACAGTCGTGTAGAAATATATGTACTTAACTAAGGGTTGGCCTTAGCTCCACCTACTCGAAGACGATTGTGAACTGACCCAAGGGTCGATATTCAAATCGTGGTTGAAGGCGATTATTGGCCAAGTCAGCCACTTGTTCCTGGCTATATTCAGGAGTTACTAAGCAACACAAGCGGTCGTCAATACACAGAGAAATTATAATGGGGAAATAGACAATTAGAACGTTATTATTTAAATATATGCAGATGCATAATGAAAGCTTGTCAAATATTCAAAAATTTGATATAATGAAGTGGTACATGAAAGGTTACAAACAGAGATGAAAAGAGCAAACTACAGAAAGTCTTAATTGGCGTGGAAAGCATAATTTTTACAATGTATTTTCGCCGGTTGTGATCGACACTAAAAGTAAAGGAAATAAACAGAAATCATGAACAGACAACTGTAAAACAGTAAGCTTTCAGAACACAGACGTCTCAGCCTCTTTATAAAATGCTTTTCGTCCTTCTCTAGACGGCGGCCAGGGGCCGCAATATAGGCAGGTCACATTATGGCTGTCTGAAAACAGTCCACGGTGATCCTCATCCCGCATGGTGGCACTTTGTGTCACATCGCTTGTGTGACCTGTGGGGTTAAAAATCCAATCCAATCCAGCCTCTTGTTCTTACAATAGAGACTTCCTAAAGCAATGGTTTTTAAAGTTCTCAATGTGGTCACCCCCTCCCCCCAGTTTCCCCACCCCAACTTTGAAATCAATGATTAAATAAATAAGATAAGGGCTAAAGAAAAACAAAAACTCCAAACACTAATAGGGAGAACTGTTTTGCTATCCTATTTATTATATTTTTAACGGTAGATGTACAAACTGCCTGCAAAAATAACCAACTTCTTAGCTTGTTGTTTTATAAATAGTTTTAAAAAAAATACGTTATTTATAATTAACCGGAAAGAAAAGGTTAGTATAGCAGAGTATTACAAGCACAAATGCAAAAAATTTCTCGAGGCACCTGTCTCCCTCCTTGAAACTTCTTTCAGTCCGCCTATAGGGGTGCCCCCCCCCCTCTTTTCCAGGTTGAAAAACAAAGCGCTAAAGGAACAAGTGCGTTTAGTTCAAATCAAGCGAGGTGCTCAACTATTGTTGTTTAGCTGTAGTTATAGAAAAGTAAAAACAAAATTGGTGGGTAGTTTTTTTTAGCGAAATAAGAATATATATATATATATATATATAAAGGTCATTGAATAATAATAGCATACCCCCCCCCCCCCCCCCCCCCACACACTTTTTTCCCCGCATTGCGCGGTTACATGCATCTACTATGTCCCCACTGTAACAATGGCTCATTATGTCCCCATGGTTCCATACAGATACTCTGTCCTAAACGGTTAAATTTAGACACTTTGTCCCCATGGTTACATTCACTTATTATGTCCCCATGGTTCCATACATATACTCTGTCCTAAACGGTTACATTAAGTCACTTTGTCCCCATGGTTACATTCACTCATTATGTCCCCATGGTTACATACAGATACTCTGTCCTAAACGGTTACATTTAGACACTCTGTCCCCATGGTTACATTCACTCATTATGTCCCCATGGTTACATACAGATACTCTGTCCTAAACGGTTACATTTAGTCACTTTGTCCTCATGGTTACATTCACTCATTATGTCCCCATGGTTACATTCACTCATTATGTCCCCATGGTTACATTCACTCATTATGTCCCCATGGTTACATACAGATACTCTGTCTTAAACGGTTACATTTAGTCACTTTGTCCCCATGGTTACATTCACTCATTATGTCCCCGTGGTTACATACAGATACTCTGTCTTAAACGGTTACATTTAGACACTCTATCCCCATGGTTACATTCTCTCATTATGTCCCCATGGTTACATACAGATACTCTGTCCTAAACGGTTACATTTAGACACTCTGTCCCCATGGTTACATTCTCTCATTATGTCCCCATGGTTACATACAGATACTCTGTCCTAAACGGTTACATTTAGACACTCTGTCCCCATGGTTACATTCTCCATTATGTCCCCCGTGGTTACATACAGATACTCTGTCCTAAAACGGTTACATTTAGACACTCTGTCCCCATGGTTACATTCTCTCATTATGTCCCCGTGGTTACATACAGATACTCTGTCCTAAACGGTTACATTTAGACACTCTGTCCCCATGGTTACATTCTCTCATTATGTCCCCGTGGTTACATACAGATACTCTGTCCTAAACGGTTACATTTAGACACTCTGTTCCCATGGTTACATTCTCTCATTATGTCCCCGTGGTTACATACAGATACTCTGTCCTAAACGGTTACATTTAGACACTCTGTCCCCATGGTTACATTCTCTCATTATGTCCCCATGGTTACATACAGATACTCTGTCCTAAACGGTTACATTTAGACACTCTGTCCCCATGGTTACATTCTCTCATTATGTCCCCGTGGTTACATACAGATACTCTGTCCTAAACGGTTACATTTAGACACTCTGTCCCCATGGTTACATTCTCTCATTATGTCCCCATGGTTACATACAGTTACTCTGTCCTAAACGGTTACATTTAGACACTCTGTCCCCATGGTTACATTCTCTCATTATGTCCCCATGGTTACATACAGATACTCTGTCCTAAACGGTTACATTTAGACACTCTGTCCCCATGGTTACATTCACTCATTATGTCCTCATGGTTACGCTCAGGCACTGCCCTCTTGGTTATTTTTAGACACTCTGTCCCCATGGTTACATTCACTCATTATGTCCCCATGGTTACATACAGATACTCTGTCCTAAACGGTTACATTTAGACACTCTGTCCCCATGGTTACATTCTCTCATTATGTCCCCGTGGTTACATACAGATACTCTGTCCTAAACGGTTACATTTAGACACTCTGTCCCCATGGTTACATTCACTCATTATGTCCTCATGGTTACGCTCAGACACTGCCCTCGTGGTTATTTTTAGACACTCTGTCTTCATGGTTACATTGAAACAGTGTCTTCATGGTTACATACATATACTCGGTTTCCATAATTACATTCAGATACTCAATCCCCATGGTTACATGTACACATTCTGTCCCCGTGGTTAAGCTCTCCTCAGAATGTATGATTACATCCAGACAATTTGTCTCTATGTTTACCTACAGACTATGCCTCCATGGTTACATTCAGACACTGTCTCAGTGGTTTAGCTTCAGACACTGTCTCTATGGTTGCATTCAGACACCTTGTCTCCATGGTTACATGTAGACATTCTGTCCCCATGGTTACACTCCACTCATTATGTCTTCATGGTTACATTCAGCCACTTGGTCTCCATGGTTACATGTAGACACAATGTATTTATGGTAAATTCAAACACTCTGTGTCCATCGTTAAGTTCAGACACTGTCTCTGTAGGTACCTAGGTTATATCCAAACACAAAGATACTTCTAGAATTCCCTAAAATGAACTACAGAATCAAGATTTGGAAAGCGTCGCGCGTGTCTCAAGATAAGCTCCGATCTAAAGCTACCTTTGCACCACATGCTTTTCATGAAAAGGGGCAACAGACTAAAAAGAAGCAATTCATGACTGTGTTGAGCAAAGGATGATATCAAGCAGATCTGAAGTCTAAAAAACATCTACACTGGTAATGAATGGATACCGGATACCCTCAGTCTCCTCTTCTTCTCCTCCAGTGTCGTCACGTTTGATTAGAATTGCTAGGAGCTGAATCCGGCTGCTGTCAACGCTCCGGCCTGCGCGCTTATCAGTGACAAGTCAGATGAGACAGATGTGCTGATCTACACAGACTGGTTCGTTACATGAGGACACAAGAGCGCATGGGCATTTACAGCTCGATCTTCAGGCAAAAGAGTCAAAGAAGCCAGCGGGACCTTCTCCATGACTGTAAGCAGCATGACGATGAAGGTGATGGCGGTGACACAAGCCACAGCCATCTTTAGCTATAAATCTAGAGTTGGCTGTGCACAAGCTTTCATGTGGCTGGGATCACAGGACTATTCCCGCGTGTGTGTGATGAGTGATTCTTTTAGCATGATCTGGCGCGTCGAGGCAGGCTCCATATGCAGACAGTGTATTAGTTCATTGCAAAACTCTTCTGTGTGTGTGTGTAGTTACCTTCATATCTACCCCAGGTTATGCAGGTGTCGTTGACAAGGAAAGAGCTGATAGATTGGCACGTTCTGCATTAGTTGCAAATAGCCGACGCATGGATCACGCAGACACTGGCAATGCAATTGAAGAGATAGGACGTTCCGAGGATTTTGGAAGCAACGTGTCCACACATCTACATTCATCTACTTATTACTCATGGTTACACTAACTCGTGTGAAGAATGCACCAAACATTTTGGGAAGCAAGAAAAGAAAACAACAACAAAAAAAAAAGGAAAAAAAGAAAGAAAGGAAAAAAGAAAGAAAGCAAGAAAAAGAAAGAAAGAAAAAGAAAGAAAGAAAGAAAGAAAGAAAGAAAGAGAGAAGAAAGAAAGAAAGAAAGACAGACAGAAAGAAAGACAGACAGACAGACAGACAGACAAGACAGACAGACAGACAGAAGAAAGACAGACAGACAGACAGACAGAGACAGACAGACAGACAGACAGACAGAAACAGAAAGAAGACAGAAAGAAAGAAAGAAAGAAAGAAAGAAGAAAGAAAGAAAGAAAAAAGAAAGAAAGAAGAAGAAAGAAAGACAGACAGACAGACAGACAGACAGACAGACAGACAGACAGACAGACAGACAGACAGACAGACAGACAGACAGACAGACAGACAGACAGACAGACAGACAGACAGACAGACAGACAGACAGACAGACAGACAGACAGACAGACAGACAGACAGACAGACAGACAGACAGACAGACAGACAGACAGACAGAGAAAGAAAGAAAGAAAGAAAGAAAGAAAGAAAGAAAGAAAGAAAGAAAGAAAGAAAGAAAGAAAGAAAGAAAGAAAGAAAGAAAGAAAGAAAGAAAGAAAGAAAGAAAGAAAGAAAGAAAAAGAAAGAAAGAAAGAAAGAAAGAAAGAAAGAAAGAAAGAAAGAAAGAAAGAAAGAAAGAAAGAAAGAAAGAAAGAAAGAAAGAAAGAAAGAAAGAAAGAAAGAAAGAAAGAAAGAAAGAAAGAAAGAAAGAAAGAAAGAAAGAAAGAAAGAAAGAAAGAAAGAAAGAAAGAAAGAAAGAAAGAAAGAAAGAAAGAAAGAAAGAAAGGCAAATACGTCTGATGAATGTATCTATCTTGTTATGAACCAAAAAAAGAGATAAGCTTCTCAAAATTAAGGCTGTCTTTACATAGAGGTAAGCTCGGCAGATTCCCGGCGACCCCACAACTAGCCGTTATTGAACAGCGCCGCCCTAGCACACTTTTTCTTTTTTTTAATGGAACTAGCTACTATTTCTATTGAGCCTCGTTTGTTAACTTACATTGAACTTTGCTTATAAAATCTGTTGAACCTCTTAACTTATACTGAACTTTCCATATAATTTCCATTTAACCTGCCTTGTTAACCTATACAATCTTCCATCCTCTATTAAAACTCCGTTATACTGAACCTTCCTTGTAACTATGATAATATAGAGTTAGTAAGTTATCAGGGAATAAGATAATAGCAGGTTCAACTTCATAGCCAACGATTCAGTCCACATTTTCTCCGTTCCTGGGCCAACGAAAACCACACAGAATATTCATCACTGTCTTTTGTTTAAAAAAAAAAAAAAAAAACTGACACAGACTGCACTTTTGAATCTAACCGCATACACGCGCATTAAATGCATACACAGTTATCAGAACTGCCAACACAGACAGTCCGATACTAACATGCGGCTCATCGTGGATGGAAGTGGCAGTTACAACAGATCAGTAAGTATGTGCTAATGCAATTCATCGCATAAGGCACTAGATGCTCTCTAGCAAAAGACCATCCGCCATTTTTGAACCGGCAGTTCACAACACACACCCCACAGGGCCCAGTAAAAAAAAAAAAAAAAACCATTCCAAATTAAATCCACAGCTCGCAGAATCACGTCATATACTCAATTCAGTAGCTGGGCAACGGAACTATATCCTTTCAGCCTACATTTGAGCATCGGGAAAATGATGTTAGCACTCAAATTTTACTAGTCCAAGCGGCTCCCAATAGACGATGTGGTAGCTATCAAACTGGCCGCATTGAATTCACCGTACATTACCGGGCACCCATTTAGAACAGGGAGCCAGTGTCACTTTTGAAATAAATCAGCTTCCACGCGGATTTGAACCCAAAGACCTTCTGACCAGTAGGCGAACGTCTAGCCACGTGACTACCACGGCTCCTAGTACTTAAATATGGAACTGCCTTTACATCACACAAAGAACGAGCGACTGCTACTGTTCGTCTCGGTGGTGTGCTATTTTTTGATACAGCGGACGTGGCGAATGCTCTTTGGACATTGCAATAGAACAGAGAGAGAATCCATACACTGACACAGATTAATGCAACTTGGGGCGAGTAGAGAGAGGTTCTGGAAGATACTCATTCAACACTGAAGGTGAAACATAGGCGGACTTTTAATCAGGCTGCAGTTTGGTACTGTTAGTGACTCTTCATTGGCTGATGAGAAAGGAGACAGAGCACGTGTGGAAATATCCCCAGTGCAGTGATGTCAATTCTTGATTCATTCATTCATCCTCGCGCAAACATTTCCAAAGAATTATGAAAGAGTCAATTCCGAATACCACCCAGAAACCTGTAATCGGCTATCATCAGAAAATCGTTCATTTCTATCTTTCAGGTGTCAGAGCGATACTGTAGGCAGGACTGAACGATTCTCCCAGGGGGGCTCCGGGTGATACCGATATTTCCAACGGTTCCGTTGACAAGCGGGAATTCTCTACTGTCATCATCGGCGTCGCCACCAAAGTGGTAACTTTCTTTCGATTAGACGCCAGGCATAGGCGATTCCCACAGATTGGGAAACGGTGGGTGTATTTTGTTTTATAGTGATTCCCTAATCATTTATAGTGAAAATCACGACACATATGTGAAAACATGAAAGGCATAACTACAGATGTGGTACTATGTGATAATTGGAGGCGACCAGAGATACTCAACCATCACAAACGGAAATTGAAGCAAACCTTCTATATCATCTTCATGCCGCTGTTGACACCTACAGCATTAACGGGTAATCTCCACTTCTGCCCTCATCACCACAAACAATTTCTGGGGCCCTTAGCCCTCTCACAATTTTATGGGTCCCTTAGCCCTCTCATAATTTTCTGGGGCCCTTAGCCCTCCCATAATTTTCTGGGGCCCTTAGCCCTCTTATAATTTTCTGGGGCTCTTAGCCCTCTCATAATTTTCTGGGGCCCTTAGCCCTCTTATAATTTTCTGGGGCTCTTAGCCCTCTCATAATTTTCTGGGGCTCTTAGCCCTCTCATAATTTTCTGGGGCTCTTAGCCCTCTTATAATTTTCTGGGGCTCTTAGTCCCTCTCATAATTTTCTGGCGGTTTAATGAATGTAAGCTTTGTTTAAATGGGAAATGATAACAATAATGATAATAATAATATGCTGGATGCAACCAAATATAATAAAATTGTTGAAATAATATGAAACGTATAAACAAATGCTTAGAAAGGGGACTTCTATAAATGATTATGTGTTTGTTTGAATTGATGGAGGTCAGTGCTCCCTAAAAAATTTGACTGGGGAGGCTGGAAAAAAAGGAGGGGGGGGGGTAGCAATGAGCATCCAGAGCTTGGAATACTGAAGAAGAAGAAGAAGAAGAAGAAGAAGAAGAAGAAGAAGAAGAAGAAGAAGAAGAAGAAGAAGAAGAAGAAGAAGAAGAAGAAGAAGAAGAAGAAGAAGAAGAAGAAGAAGAAGAAGAAGAAGAAGAAGAAGAAGAAGAAGAAGAAGAAAGAAGAAGAAGAAAGAAGAAGAAGAAGAAAGAAGAAGAAGAAGAAGAAGAAGAAGAAGAAAGAGAAGAAGAAGAAGAAGAAGAAGAGAAGAAGAAGAGAAGAAGAAGAAGAAGAAGAAGAAGAAGAAGAAGAAGAAGAAGAAGAAGAAGAAGAAGAAGAAGAAGAAGAAGAAGAAGAAGAAGAAGAAGAAGAAGAAGAAGAAGAAGAAGAAGAAGAAGAAGAAGAAGAAGAAGAAGAAGAAGAAGAAGAAGAAAGACGAAGAAGAAGAAGATGATGATGGTGATGATGATGATGATGACGACGACGATGATGATCACGTCTTCTATCATTCACCTGACGATTTGAGAACCGTTGCTTTCCTAAGTGATGATCTCCTACGCCGGTGTCGGCCCGCTATTTTCAGGAGATACACCGCCAATCCGGCAATGAAGAAGTCATCAGGAAAGTTTCAAGCTTTAATCGAGCGGAATTCCCCTCCGTTGATAACTGCTCCTTATCCAGGAGAATTTATGAAATAAACTGAAGGCGTTGATGCCAGCAGACGATCTGCAGTTATCGTTCCTATCACCAGCTGCCCGCTGCGCTCGTTTGTCTTGATGCTTCTTCAGTCCTAGAAATGTTGGGTTTCCTACCTCCGGGGGCTGCCCACAGGTTATCTGGCCGGGCATTTGACAGGTGGAAGGTTGGTGGTAGTGTTCTCAGTCTGGCTAGTGGGACAGCTCTACGGTTTAGTATCGCGGTATCTGTCAGTCGGGGACGATGGTGTATCTAAGGCTGGCAGATGGACATTGACACTCGTACAGTTAAGCAGACAAGTGGGCAACACTCAGGAGTTTTCTCCCCCTCCCCCCGATAGTATGCAACGGCACGCAGTACGTACATCATTTTGAGGCATCTTTTTCTTTCAACACTGCTGTAATAGACACTTTATGAGGCTTACACACAGCTTTTATTAGACACCCTATAGTGAATACCGGCTCCTTTATTTTCTTAAAAAAAAAAAAAAAACTTGTAACAACAATAAAAGAATTGTTCTGTATCCACAATAAAAGTTGACTACAATGTATCCACTTCTTTCTTTAGAAATATTACCTGGTAATGTCCCAGTTTCTTCCACAGTGCGACTCTCTTATTATTGTCGCAAAACCAGGGGAGAGAAATTTTAATAATCACCCGCTGCAGAAACCTAGGCTCAAAAATCGTGAATCTGTACGCGTTCACTAACCTCTAGCCAACAGAGCTGCAGCATGGGAGAGCTGACAGGTAAATACACACAAATACACACATATACACACACAGAGAAAGAGATAGAGAGAGAGGGGGGCTGACATACAGACTAATCATCATCATCATCATCATCATCATCATCATGTGCCGTTAAACGTCACACCCGGATCGCAATGTATCCTCCCATCCTGTTGTAGCCTATACAATTGGTTTCATATCATGGAAGGAATCCATTCAAGCACATTTGGTCTCTCTAATTAAGGTTCGTGATAGTTTTTTTTTAGAGCTTTCTTTTCTTCAATCCCTATGTTTCCCATTTCAATGTCTGTTCGCTCCCCCCCCCCCCCCAAGATCTGCCCAAGATGTACATCACCACCTTCTTTGTCTTAAAATACTATCGCTGATCCATACATGTCGGTTTGCGGAGAATGGCACTGCGGGAAGCTGCGATGGGATCTGGCCGACACTAAAGACTCAAGGAAAGGACGAGGCGGATATACAACGAGTCAGTTACTGGTGTAATGTAAATAGGGTTTAATAATAAATTTAAAGTTATCCTAATGCGTCACACGACTGTAGTGAACTTCTGGTGAAAAGACGAACAATGTATCCAGAGATATCGTATGTATTTCAGTGGAAATAATTCAGTGGTCCCTGCTTCATTAAATGTTGATGTAACTATGTACTAATGCACCTGGCGAGATACAGTTAAATGTGTTAGGCAATTGACTGTGCAACGTAGTTTTAAGGTTTGAGCTTTGAACAACAAACCAACATCGTGGCACACGAGTAGTAACCCATAAGTGCTCCGTTCTTCTTCTAACTCAAGCCTGAGTCCGAAGAAATTCGAGCAGCCCCGATAGCCTACTCTTTTCGATTTTTAAGTGCCAAAGGATTTTTTTTTTTTTTTCGTGCGCAACAATGCACACGAGCGTCAGATCTCACTACCTAGGGACCAGGAGGAATTACTAGAAGTCCAAGTCCACGTGATAAAATCCCAGCTCCTACCGGGGATTGAACCAGGAACCTCCAGCACTCGAGGCGGATACCATTATTCGAGACCACGCGGCGCCCCTTAACCGTGCAATGTATTGTCTGTGTTCAAAATATTTAAATTCACCAAGCGAAACACTGTTTTGACATTAATAAGAAGACAGAATTACATAGTAAAGTCCTCTTTCAAAAAAAAAAAAAAAATATTACTGCTTGCCTGTAAATTTCGAGGAGCGGCTGGCCGAACGGTTATAACGCTGGATTCTCAATCGGAAGACCCGGGTTCGAATCCTTGGTAAGGCTGGAGATTTCTTCAGTCTGGGGTAAAAAAAAATCCTCACGTGCATGGTAGTGGCGACAGCACTAGCCATGTGGCTGTAAATATCTCAGGCACAAAGACCCCCTGCCTACACCGCGAAAGTGGTCTAAAAAATGCAATAACTGGCAGTTATGTACAACTTATGTGGTGTAGGCAGGCAGTTTTGTCTGAGGATTCAGGGTCGCATGGCTAGTACTGTGGCTGTGACTGCGCAGATTAGGATTTCATCTTAACCCCCCCCCCCCTTTTCCTACAGAAACATATCCACAAACTTAACTTACCGCAGATTCTAACTCGGGTAGAAGCCACATGTTCTTAACCGTTCGGCAAGACGCATTGAGTGTCCATCAGTGTGTGTATCAATTTATTTCAACAGCACCAACGGGTTTTACGATAATTTAAAATTATTTTTAAAACAAACAGACAGACAGACAGACAGACAAACCGACGGACGGACGGACAGAAAGACAGACAGAAGTTTGGCAGCTAATAGTATCTACCCACTACCTATTCATTCAAATGTGTCACGTCTTGTAGTTTCAGGTGCCTTAAACTGACCAGCCAGCAGATGTTTAGATCTATCACCGACTAGTTTAAGCTTTAACTGACAACTACAGGAGCGCCGCCATTAGATTCTGACCATCGTCCAGCAGAACTGGCCAATTAACTTCCCACCGTCGTGATTGACACAGAGTCTGATAAACAGGGGTCAAGATGGCGTCTCCTGATAGCCGCGATGTTTCAGATATCATCGTGGCCACCGGAAGTGCGCGGGGAGAAGTTCATAGGGCGCCATTTCAGTGCCTACTGGTTCATTTCCAAACAAGATGGCACTGCTTCATTCTACCGTATCTCTCGTCTCTCTCTCTCTCTCTCTCTCTCTCTCTCTCTCTCTCTCTCTCTCTCTCTATCTATCTATCTATCTATCTATCTATCTATCTATCTATCTATCTATCTATCTATCTATCTATCTATCTATCTATCTATCTATCTATCTATCTATCTATCTATCTATCTATCTATCTATCTATCTATCTATCTATCTATCTATCTATCTATCTATCTATCTATCTATCTATCTATCTATCTATCTATCTATCTATCTATCTATCTATCTATCTATCTATCTATCTATCTATCCATCCATCCATCCATCCATCCATCCATCCATCCATCCATCCATCCATCCATCCATCCATCCATCCATCCATCCATCCATCATCATCCATCCATCCATCCATCCATCCATCCATCCATCCATCCATCCATCCATCCATCCATCCATCCATCATCCATCCATCCATCCATCCATCCATCCATCCATCCATCCATCCATCCATCCATCCATCCATCCATCCATCCATCCATCCATCCATCCATCCATCCATCTATCTATCTATCTATCTATCTATCTATCTATCTATCTATCTATCTATCTATCTATCTATCTATCTATCTATCTATCTATCTATCTATCTATCTATCTATCTATCTATCTATCTATCTATCTATCTATCTATCTATCTATCTATCTATCTATCTATCTATCTATCTATCTATCTATCTATCTATCTATCTATCTATCTATCTATCTATCTATCTATCTATCTATCTATCTATATCTCTCTGTCTCTCTCTCTCTCTGTCTCTCTCTCGCTCCTTTCCTTCCCCATCTCTCTTGTTCATTTGAAAATAAAGCTCCTTCGTTTGTTCGTTATCATACATCTTCAATCCACTCACCCTCTTCTTCTAGCTACCTCCGCCTTTTTTTTAATTTCACATCTCTTCTCTCCATAGTTTATCTTTATCTCCGTCTTTCTCTCTAATATCTCTTGCCAATGCACTATACTTAAAAGTTAAAACCCGTCTTTCAGAAAATTCACAACCAGCGAAGTTAACTATGGTAAAACCAACCAACAAGCAAACGAGCCAATCTGCCTACCCATCAACCTACTTTCTCAATGTGTGCGGGCGAGCGTGTGTGCATAGTATATTCTTTAATCTTATCGCAGTCGAATTTGTTGCACGTTGGTCATTTTTCTACGTGCTCAGTCTCTGACATATCAGCGACTTCTACTGATAATTACATTTGAATTTTACGTTGGAATAGGTACCGCCCTACCTAGCTAAAAGCCTAGCGAAGTACCAAACTACCTTCCAAACTACCCACTACCTAATTACAAAGTATTTGTCTGCCTTCGTATTTGCAGTCTATCTACCTACATACTCACATACCTAGCAACAAACAAACCAGGTAACTTACTTCAAGCCTACTTATCTAGCCACATACACACCAACTACTTATCTACATAACAACCTACCTATCTACCAACCTACCTAACTACAAGAAGTATCAGACGCAATATTAACTAAGAATAGAAAGCTCAAGGGAGCGAATGGTAACGATCAAATACAACCGAGCGTTTCGACCAAAATCTTTACCAATGGAGTAAAAAAAAATTTAAAAAAATAAAAAGTGTGAACCAGCGTCATTACACACTGTTATAAACTATAAGTGCTCTGCCACTAGTACGGGCAGCTGATAAGAAACTGTCCGCCTGTGTCGCCGTCCGAACGCAACTCCGTAGCTACAGGGACGTTCCTCCATTTACCACAGAGTGTTAACTAAGGTACCCATTACCTAGAGGCTGGGGGAACCCCGGGAACCGCCAGGTTTCGAACATCGGCCGTGTGCTGCAGCGAGTCGCAGCTATATTTGAAAGCGAGTCTCCTATCGACTGCGCTAACGCGGCCCCAATGGAGTACTAAACACAACACAAACTGACTTGTAAAACTCAATATACAAGACAACGCAGCTTGATAAACAGCCAAGGCCAACTTGGTACATATTACACACACGTGTCTCAGAGTTTCAACTGACCGGACAGACATATGGTTTTTTCACTTGAAGAGCTGACATTTACGTGATTTTGTGTAGGCTTGTTTGCAGTCACACTTCGGCCAACAGTAGATTACTGAGATTTGTGGAAGAGACCGTGAAAAACCGGTTTAGTCCAAAATTATGCAGATAAAAGGACATGCTCATCACATTGCGTTTAACCTAGTGAAACAGACGTTTTTTTTTTTTTAATGTAGTAGATTTTGTGTTTCAGTTAAAAGGATTAATTTATTTGCCCTATTTTAATGACTGTTGTTACTGTAGTATGTATTGGACGAGATAAGTCAAATAAGCCAGGCAGTAAATTGTACATCTATTGTTTGTGTGTGTGTTTTTTTTTTTTTGGTGGGGGGGGGGGGGGGGGGGGGTTCAATTTGTGATATTGTCTATTCATGAAGGCTATCTAGCTGCAACGTCCACTTGTCATTTATGATTGTGATAATGTTAAGCTGCTCGGTTCTGCTTTTTGTTTGGGCTGACATTTAAAAAAAATGATAAGGCCAATAGAAAATCACAAATACGTAATAGGAGAAAATACGGAAATGAACGTTAAAGACCTACCTAGAAGTATCATTACCTAGGTTATAATTATCGTACCCAACTATCTATTTCCCAACTACCTATCTGTCTATAGCCGGCTGGCTAGTTAGTGAAGGCTCCACCATCACAGCAGATGGGTCGCATCATAACTGCTCCGTACCGTTACTAATGGACACCACACGCAAATCACTCTTGCAGTCAAAATGGCCGCTGACGTATGAAAAGTGCTTGTTTCAGTTAAATTTTGTAGACGCAAATTCCCCATTTCTGAACATGAAGTCCGAAGGTTTCGTCACCGAGGTAGTGAGCTGAATGCTTGGTGCGATACTGTGAGCTATGAGTAGCTCTATCTATTTATCTACCTACACAGACACGCAAGTCCTTTGTTTACACACAAACAAAACTCCCCTATGATTGAGAGAGACCTGAACACATGACCTTTCGCTAACAGGCAAACACTTCACCCCCCCCCCCCCCCCCCCCCAAAAAAAAAATTTTTTTTTAGACTCACATGAATTCAAGCGCCGCTCGGCAAGACACTGATAATGACCCCCTCCTAAAAAAGAAGTTGCTGAACCTTAACAAATACAAGAGGTTATTGGAGACAAATACAGTATTGATGACAATTTGCGAGGGAAATAACAACACAGAAAAGGACGCGGTTCCGAAAGCTTCCTCGGCAAGCCTGATTTGTAATTAATTTATTCATCGGTCCAGGAGTTTTGGATTGCTTTATTTTCTGAGTGGTCGCCTTCGTGACGTATCAGGCCCTGATTGTCCAGGAATGAGACGACTAGCAGTGATCGGTAAAATATTTCCCTCTCGTCGATCGTGATTATGCGCCCGAGAGGCCATATCGTTGCTATAGGATTTTGTTATTATTAATTTAGAGATTCAGAGGATTAAAAAGGGAAAAAGGAGGGAGGGTGTAGATTATGTCGGTAAACAGTAGACAATAGAGAATAAGAAACAACAGCAAAATCATCACTTATTACAGACACCATGAAGGTTAATAAGGTACCCTTCATACACCATTGGCACATCGGGCATATGTCGATAGACTTATATTTGTTAAAGACCAATCGGCAGTCGATTAGTAATATGGGTAACATCACGGCGGCCGCCTTTACTTCCCAGTATATTATCTTATACCCATTTTAGGCTGGGTCGACCTGAAAGCCAAGGTCATTACTAAATCCGAAAACATGATATTCCCAACGGTAATCGAACGTTTAGAGCAGGGGTGGGCAAACTATGGCCCGCGGACCAAAACTGGCCCGCTGAACAATTTTTACTGACCTGCGAATCTGGTGTAAAATTAGTACATAATCTGGCCCTTCTAATCTGACATTACAAAGCGCTTCGCAACCCCATATGCCACAGAGCCGACTACGTTTGTATGCAGAAAGAAAAATCAAAATATCAACATCCCAGAAAAGTAATACTTCAAAAACAGATAACCAGAAACTGATGTCACCACATTAGTGATTCTGCTTTTGAAACGCGTTTTGCGGAAACGTTCCGACAGTTACGAGTAAATCTGGATGTTATGTTAAGAATCGCATACATAATCTAGTCATCCCTTTTTGGATGTAATTTTTCGTTATTTGAAGCCCTACTCTGGCTCTTGCCAGGGGCTGCAATATAGCCCGGCCATAAATTTGGCCTGATGGCTGAACGCGGTTTCTGGGACCTCTCCAGGGGTGATCCTCATCCATATGATGGCACTTTTTGTCATCGGGTGTTTATCGCTTGTGTGATGTCCTGGTGAAGTAAAAGACGATAGAAAGAGGAATGTTTAGAAGGGAATTGTTTTTTATGAAGCCCGCGACCAGGTTGGTAATTCTAAATGTGGCCCAATGACCAGAACAAGGTTGCCCGCCCCTGATCTAGCGTCAAGATTCACAAAGTCTTGCTGCCAGATGTCAAGGACACCGACTATCGTCTTGTAGAACAAGTTTGAATCCTGCAGTTTTCAATGTGTACTTGTTAAAGTGCGTCCTTCTATTTCTCCACTTATTTCCTCTAAACTTTTAAGTGTCAGTCAACACCCGTCAACTTGTTTATCGCGTAGACAGGTCAACATATTAATCACTTGTTTTTTATGTATACACCTCAACATGTTTGTCATATACAGACGCCAACTTGTTTGTCATGTGCACACTTCAACCTGTTTATCATAGTAACAGGCGTCACCTTGTTTATCGTCTGTGTTATGGTCAGTGCTTTTTTTTCCCTACAAAAAGGTGCTGGTACTCACAACAAAGTGTCTATTACAGTAGCGATAAACAAAAATAAAAGTAAAGGATCCTTTTCCACGACTTTCAAGCGTATTGGGCATATAGGGCTAGACATATAGACCAAACGGCATTAGGTGGGTTATGTGGTCAGCATCACGCCGGCTGCCTTTACTTTCCAGGACTGTACCTGCTACTTATTCAAGGCTGGGTCGACATAGGAACAAGGACATTTTTGAAAAAAATCCGGCCCTCGTCAGGAACTGAACCCACGACCTTTTGATCCGCAAGCGAGCGTCTAGTCGCTTAACCACGGCGGCTGATAAGCACAAAAAAAAAAAAACGGTGCTGTTAGTCACCACAAAGTATCTATTACAGTAGCAATAAACAAAAATGATGCCTACAAAAAAGTGCCGGTACTGCACACCGTCGCGTACCCCCAGAAAAATAAAAAGAGCCCTGGTTACGGTCTCACAGGTTCTCCAGCAAGGAAAACAACTACAACAACTACTCACCAGAAGCGCCGGAATCATTGTGGGCTGACTCATTTGGAGCTCCCACCCACTCAAAATACACTTTGTTTCAGTCAAGTAATGTTTATTACCGCCATTGTACCTGGACACGAACCTTATTTGACGTGGCATAGGTCTGTGAATGTTCAATACTCAATCAACATCAAGGGTTACCGATTCATAGATAAGATTGGAGTAGGGAGGGAACTTATCAACTTTGCCAGTTTTCGGGGGAAGAGGGCTCAAGGTGTCTAAGCTCTATTTAAGCGTCTAGTACAAATAAAAATGTGTTGAATGGCAAGAAATACATATAATAATATACTTTAAATAATAGGATATGTACAGATACAAACTTGAGTTAAAAAGAAAAAGAAAAAAAGTAAAAGTAAAGGACCTTTTCCACGCCTTTGGACACATAGGGCATTTAGGGCTAGATCTATATTTTTATAGACCAATAGGCACAAGATGGGCGATGTGGTCAGCATCACGCCGGCCGCCTTTACTACCCGGTACCCACTCAAGGATGGATCGACCTGGGAGCCGAGGTCATTTCTGAAAAAAGTCTGGCTCCGCCAGGAAGAGAACCCATGACCTTCCGATCCGCGGCGAACATCTGGCTCCTCCACCACGGCGACTCCCCGACTTTACTGGGAGGTAAAAGGCGACCGGCGTGATGTTGACCACATCAGCCACCGAGTGCCGATCGGTCTCAAATATATCAAAGGTAGCCCTATATGCCCAATACTGAAGGCGTGGGGGAAAAACGATTAGATAAACACTTAAAAAGAGATATATTTTTTTATTTTTTGTAGTTTGTGGTGGTGATTGGGAGAAGGGAAGGGGGAGGGGGGGGGGAAAGGAAGATTTAGCTCTCTTGCACAATTTGGGGAAGACTTTACCAGTCTCTCCACCTCCCCCTCCCTCTATATTTCCCTTCTCCATGTTTTTTGTTTTAAGGTCCGCCTCTATTTCTACGCCGCTGTGGGTCCTCTGAATTTGTTAGATTGTCTGCCAAAGTGAGTATTATTATCACAGCACTCCGTACAGATCCATAGGTGTTCCGATCTCCTCGTCAGTAGCCCCACAAGTGTAAATAAAATGACTAATCCCGCTCGTTCTGTGTTGATCTGTCAGACATCTTGCGCTCTCGGTAAAATGTTAATATCTGGCTGCTCCAGGTTGCAACCTGTCCAGGTTAGCTGAGATGGGGTTGCAACCTGGACAAGAAGACTGAGTCATGCTTATTGTGGTGATCTTCTTTACCATCACTCCTTTTCAGCGCCAGGCCGGTCGTAGTCACTGCTCTGTCCGCCAGATAATCTGCACGCTTATTGCCTTAAAAACTTCATGGCCAGATAAAACGATAAAGGTTATGCGAGTTTTTCTCACTGCATTTAATGAGAAAATCCGTTCTTGTCTAGTGAAGCCGTCCTAGATTTTCTTGATCATATTCATTGAATCGTGCGGTATGCACGCATCTGTGAATTCTTGAGCACCCAGCCATATCACAGCCCTTGTGAGGCTTTTGGTTGTAACCGCAAATTGTTTGCCAAAGCTTCACATTCGTGATTGTGTCATGGAATTAAATCACCATATTCCTTGCCGGCTAAAATGATATGATAAAATAACTAATGTATAACTTTTGGGAGAGAACTAAACAGGCTCCAGTTGACCAAGAGGTGAGGAAAAGACGCTGGCTTTGGATAGGGCACACACTGAGAAAACAGGAGGACAGCATAACTAGAATGTCTTTGCATTGGAACCCACAGGGGCATAGGAATAAAGGAAGGCCAAAAAATACATGGAGAAGAGAGCTAGAGAATGAAGTTATAAAGATTTGGAGGACATGGGGAGAGCTGCATGCGATGGCGAAGGATTGAACGACTTGGCGTGAGTTGGTTGGGGGCCTATGCTCCATTGGGGGATAGAAAGGCAGAAGAAGAAGAAGATTCTTTGCCAGCACGAGTTAATGAACGTTTGTTGTTTATTAGTGGTTGTTTTAGTTGTTCTCCGGAAGCGGGTGCTACGAAGGTGGAAGTCCAACGATTCACGACAATTCACGCCCAGGTGATCTGATTATCTGTACAGATGGTTTGGTGTTGAGGGGAAAGAGAAGTGCCTGGGAGTTCGTAGCGAAAGCCAATAGAAAATCTTTAGTGCAAGACAGACTAGCATACGAAATCACAACATCTAGCCTGAGAATGGAGGTGGAGGCGGTAACTGCAGCTCTCTGGTGGCTAGAAAACAAAATGCATACACATGTCGTAATTGTAACAGGCTCTGAAAGCATGCTGAGAAAGGTGAAGACAGGGATGCTTCGAGCAGAGTGGCAAGCTTCACTGGGAAAGTCACGGGTAGGGAGCATACTTTGATCTTTTCTCCAGGCTCTGCCGGCGTAGTGGGTAATGAACAAGCAGACAAATTAGCTGGATCTGCACCACTGGGTGGTGAACTGATTCATGACAAGGCAGATGTAGTCAAGGCCCTTTGGGAACAGGCAGCGAAATCAGTAGAGAAAGAAGATTATTATGGCCTGGAGTGAATAAGGCACCTGGGTGTAACCAGACGGTCTAGTCGGCTCACTACACTCAGATGAAAGGCAAGACGGATGTACAACCAGATTGTGACCGGTACCATAAGTTGGCTGCTGAAGATATGGACGGAGCAAGCATGGGAATGCCCCGAGTGCTGTGATGTCAATTCTTGACTCAACTTAACTCAACTTAGTTGTTTTCCGTGGTACATCTCCATACAGCAGTAGGGATTTGACATTATTATTCTTTTTGTAAGTTTTTCCTCTAGATCAAACGAAACTACACAACCGCCAGGGGCTGTTAGGGTTGGTTCTGCAACGTCCTGTAAAGGATACGCAACTAACTCCTATAGATCTGCATTCTGTAGACTGAGATAGGAAGGATTAACTCTTTGAGTCCCAGGGGGTTTAGCATCACAGGCCCAGAGGGTAGTAAATAGAGTTACAAAATCGGCTCATCATGCGTTCATTGGGCTTCTAAGTAGGAACCTATGAACGTATGATGCGTTCCTTGGGACTCAAAGAGTTAAAAGCTACAAATTCTGGAAAACTCTGTTCAAACGTACAGCAATGTAGTACAGTTAACTTAGGACACCACAAAACGGTTAAACGATAAGCTGTAGTTCAGTATGAGAGGGCTGTGATAGTTGTGTGGATTTGACATCAGAGTTAAACATTTTAAGTTTAGTATTTGTTTTAAATGTCCGTGATTTCCACGCATTTTCCAGTGCCATGAATAGCCCTCTTGTCTTTTGTATTCATGATTCAATTTATATCACTGTTAGTTCCCATATCTTTATCTAAGTTACTGTACAAGTGTATGTATACCTTTGACCGGACTATCTCTATTCTTGTTGAAAAACAAAGACTGGCAGAAACGTTCTCGTGTATCTTGTGTATAATCTCCCTTTATCAAATTCCCTAGTTGTTTGTTGTGCCCGTTAGTTTTCCTTCTAACGAGCTGAGGAAACCAGCGATAATTGGGATAAGATGAAGATAATACGATGAAAGCACGCACATGGCTTCAGAAAGCTCCCAGGAGATGCTGTTCGTCTGCAAGTTCGGGCCAGGATTTCCCGATAGAATCCCTAGCACTTTCAGGGCACGCCAGTCTCTTGTTCGTCTTAATAACTACCCAGGGACGGAAAGATGGCCAGATCCGCCATCTAAAGGCACCTTGCTCAATGACTGTGTCAGTTTCTATTTGCCGATGATTTTGAGTGAAGTGATTCCGCATGACAGTATCACTGCGCTGCCTTGAAAGTAGTCCGTCTCGGTTGGCGATAAGAGAGGCGGGAACCACTACAAGGGCAGACAGGCTTCATAAAAGCTAAGGGAAGAGAACAGCAAATTAACGAATTATCCGAGGCTGGTAATTACTGTATGTCTGCTCTGCTTGTAAACTGGATATTCGTAACTGTAGGAGACGTACAAGATGAAGGATTTTTTTTCCCTCGGTAAGTTTATGCGCTGGAAGGGAGGGGAATTCGGAGGTAAAGGGAGATGTCTGTCTCGGCCCCCCCCCCCACCCCACCCCCAATTTTTTTTAAAAATCTGCAGTAGTCCCTGAAATTGCCGGGGCATGTAGAGAGAACAGTAGATGACGTAGAGAAAAGAAATACTGTGTACACGCGGGAAATGAATGGCCGCAGACGACGAGGCAGCAAAGAAGACGGCAGACAAATAATATGCAGGCAGACCTAGAAACAATTGGAGTCCCCAGGTGGAAAGACAGGGCCAATCACAACGAAGTATGAAGTCAGGTGATATGTGCAGCAATGAAACTCAACGGCTAAGAATGTCGAATAAGAGGAAGAAGAAGAAGAAGAAGAAGAAGAAGAAGAAGAAGAAGAAGAAGAAAAAGAAGAAGAAGAAGAAGAAGAAGAAGAAGAAGAAGAAGAAGAAGAAGAAGAAGAAGAAGAAGAAGAAGAAGAAGAAGAAGAAGAAGAAGAAGAAGAAGAAGAAGAAGAAGAAGAAGAAGAAGAAGAAGAAGGATGTAATGTTGTGAATTCCCGGGGAAATCCCAGAGAGTTCCCGATGGGGAGGACAAGGTCGGAGGACCAGTGATACAAGAGAAAAACTAGATAAGTGGGTCTCGTGTATCCCAGTGTGAGCTAAGTAAGGTGTCAAGGAATGTTCCGCCACTACACATAATCTTAGCCGAGTCGGGACCTGGTATTACCCCGCTCGGCAAAAGCTTTCAAATTTGGACTCGTCCGGAAAGGTATATAGTCCCTTATATTGATCTATACCTTTATCGGAGAAAATAATGATGTCTACACCGTATAGTTGCCTTGACTTATCGTCATTTTCAAATTTGCAACTGTAGGTTAACTATTTCTAGGATTTTAATTGACTATTCCTGGAAACCGGTTTACTCCTTGCTCATTTATACAAGGAACTTCTTCTTACCGACGCCGAGCTTAATTTTGTGCGGGCATTCTTCTGCCGGCATTCCTAAAACCCAGATGTATTCATCGACGCCTAACATTCTTACTTTGAGAAGGCGGCCTGTAGTGTCTAGGACTTTTCCTATGCTTGGGTAAGTTAATTATAGTTTACGAGTACCTTAAATGATGTCTGGTTAAAAGGGTCGCTGCTGTAAATATACCGGCCTTGACTATGTGATCGCACATAGTTCGACCGTTTTCGATCTCCAGAGAACCGGGTCCGAACTTAGACCTTCTTCTGTACAGACTAAATAGTTTGTGCCCTAAATAACCCACACACATTGGTAAAAATACTAAACCTACAAGTGGTTACCATTTAAACTAACAACAGAACTTTGTGCAATACTAATGGGGACGGAGAATAAGTCAGTTCTGTCGGTGGCCAGCGCGTTGCTTTAAGTGTGTTTGACACAGATCAATGAGTGTGTACTGAATAGCCTGAGAGTCGGAGGGGATATGGGTACTGACTGTAAACATTGGTGTCTGTGTGCAGATGGGAGGGGGAGAGAGAGATTGAGATACGTGTGAGAGTGTCTATCTATCTCCACTATATATCTGACTTTCCATCTCTTGCACTAAACAGACAGAGAAATGATAGGAGACATTGTCTCCTGGTCTTGAGAGTACACTCTGAGGAATGATACAGAGGAGCAGAGGTGGAGTAGGCTGATGTGGGATGGAAACTGATTGCTTATTCTGAGTCTTTCCTGTCAAGATGATACCCTCTTGGTGATTACTAATTCTGAGTTCTTTCCTGACAGGATGAAACCTCTGTAAAGAGCTGGCAGATTAATCGCAGTCCTACCAACATCCACCAACCAACTATCCATCAGCTAACACCTTTGAATGTACCTGGCAGCATCAGAGTACCATATACAATCATCACCATAACATGGCCAGAGCATGTGAGTGAACTCCAGAGCAGGTGAACATTTGCAGAGAGTATAACCATTCTCGAGTGTACCAGTCTTCAGGAGCTCGGTGGAGCTCAGAGACAGAGTTGTGACCTGACCTGTGGGAGAGACTTGCTGAGTCCCTATACAGTTTCTGTGTCCTCGATGGTGAGGTACTCCTCTATAACAAGATCCATTTGAAGCTGAACTACCAGAGCCAACTACAGTCGTTATCACCATGGACTGAGGGGAGCATCAACAAGAAAACTCTGATAAGTGCCAGTGTTGTTTCTATGTCATGCTCTACTCCCCACAGCTCCACAGGTTCCTATGATGACAACGTGGTGCTAGTCAAGACCTTCGGGCTGTTTCAATATCTGAGTCGAGTCACTGTTTTCTGGGATCCATCCACTGAAATCTGGTGTCCACTTCACTATTTTATGTATATGTTGTATTGATTACATGCATTCATTTTCATGGCTGACTTAGGTGTCTCTATTTCACCTTTTTAAGTGTTTAGCATTGTTGTGTGTATGAACCATACATATTATATGTGTTAACATAGTTATGATAGTAAACTATCATAACCTGGGGGCTTTCTTTTTATAGTAGTGGGGGTGTCCAGCCAAGTGTGCCTAGGAATATTGTATTCATATACATATATATTTTGTAGTGCCAAAACTTGAGTTGCCCTACTCCAGAAATAAGTTGAGCGTATATTGGCCACGGGGTATCCCTTAGACCAATACGAGCCAAACGACTCAACATAATTATTTCTGAGTGCTGTTGTTTTTTAAGGAGAAATCCTTAAATCAGGCACGTGACAGGAGTGATATGTGACATAAGGGATACAAGAAAAGCATGAGATGGGAACGGAAGACGTGAATCGAGAGACAGGAGTAAGACAGTTGAAGTTCGGACCTGGTAGCGAGAGGCCGCATGAATTGACGCCTGAGAAGAATAAACGAATTGTGAACAATTGGTATATTTCGAGAGGAGGAATTAATGTTTTCCACATGTCTTAATACCGAGTACAAGGGTTCGTAAAGAATATATGGATGATACGAAAGACGCTGATGGATTCATGTAGAGTGAGAGAAGTTTGACCAGGTCATCAGAATCAGCCATGCAGGAAGAACCGAGGACGTGAGAATGTATGCATACGCTATGTTGTGATTCACCGAATAAAAAAAAGCACGCAACTCAATGTTCATTTCTGCTGTGTCGTTACAACTTACTGTTCGTCAGAAAGCAATGTGGCTTACCAAAACATACCCCTAGCAGAGCACATGGCAAAAGAGGAGGAGGAGAAGAAGAATAAGTAGAAGAAGAAGAAGAAGAAGAAGAAGAAGAAGAAGAAGAAGAAGAAGAA
>CAJHNH020006235.1:124695-269695 GCA_905116865.2 Candidula unifasciata | reverse complement strand
CAGTTCAAGACCGACATCGCAGTGGACGATCCAGAGACGACCAGACGACCCTGGCAGCAGAGTATCGCTTTATTCAGCTTCGTCACCTCAGAGACAGATTTACAACAGCTTTCTCAACTGTACAGGCATTGCCTCCAGGACGTCATGTGTCTGATCAAACTGTTCGGAACAGACTGCAGGATGTTGGACTGACAAACTGACAGGAAAATTACACTTCATATTACTTGAGTGGAATCAATAAAAACAAGGCATACAATCTAACTATTGAAAATATTAAAATGAACACTATAAACATATCTTCTTCTTTTGTCAAAATCTGTTTGTGCCGCTAGGCGTCGCAGTCTATCAGATGATCGGCAACCGAGCCAGGGCGCGCTCAGTCGCTTCACATGCCGTGATGTTATGAAGTCTCAAGTTGTCCGTGACTCCTTCAATCCATCTTCTTCTTGGTCTTCACTTGCCTCTTAGTGTTTCGATTTTCATGTTGTATGCTCTTGATGCTGGCATCGTTGGTTCCATTCTCATTGGGTGACCAAACCATTTCATTCTTTGCTTCTCAATAAATTTAACGATGGGTATGGTTCCAATAGTTCTTGTAATCACATAGTTTCTCACTCGATCTCTTCTGGTTTTATTCGCAGCCATTCTCAAACATCTCATAAACATATACAAACTGAAAAAAAAAATATTCAGATCTACATTAGTGGGGCTTGTACAATTTATAGGCCTATATATGCTCATGTTCTTAAAATGTATTAGTTCCTTATTGAATATTATTAATATTCTTAATAATAAATAACAACAACAATAAAGTGCAGAATTTAAAAATTTAATTAGGGGTTGGGAAAAAAGGCGGTAAACTGATTTGGTTAGGATGTCCTGGTTTCAGCTAAAAATATTATGCTCACACTAAGTGGAAATAAAGTTATGAGAAACGAAGAAGACATGAAATCCTCTTTTTTCAGTATTTTTTTTTCGCCTTCACTGGCTTTAAACGGCAGAAAGTTCTGGCTAGTCAGTCATCCACGAGTGGGCTTTAGTTTGGTTCCAGAACCTTAGTATTTCGTGCACATCCGTTTTACAGATCTGATTTATTTGTATGCAGATTGTTGGTTGCTTGCCTCTCAAGCAGATGCGCTCCGTCTTCCAAGGAAACTCCCAGAAGTTAATATGAAATGAAATAGATCAGACACAAAAAATAACATCTAAATTAAATATAGATAAGAAGCTAGGATCTAACAGAATGAGGGACAGCTAGGTTAAATACAGGGAGACCAGCAGACGATAAATCGCATCTTTCAGCTGGATAAATAGCATTATTCTGGGTAATAAATCAAGCGATCGTAGCGTGGCAGGAGAGACAGCGACTCTGGGAAATGGTAGATGTATTCATTCTGGTTAACATAAACTACGTCAGTGCTGTCACGTGACAATGTCAGTGTTGTGCCTGGTCATTAGCATGGGCGCGCGTGCAGTTGGGCGGTGTTGTACGGTGCTCGGGAGCAGGGTCGGGAGCTGGGTTTTTGAGCATGGTAAAGAAATCCGCGGTTCTGTTTGTTTCGTCAAGTGGGTTTCTGACTGACGTGGGAGACGACGACACTTCAGTTACCTCAGTCACTAGTACTACTTAGTAGTTCTTCTTCATCTTCTTCGCGTTCACCAGCTGTAAATTCTAACAGAAAGTTCTGGTTGTTCATTCACTTCTGGACTGCAGTCCTGTTCAAGAACCTGAGTGTTGTGTGTGCATCCGTTTTACAGATCTGACTCATTTTTATACAAACTGCTGGTTCCTTGCCTCTCAGGCAGATGCACTCTGACATCGAAGAAAGCTCCCAATTAGTCGACTCTTACGACATGCTTTTGGGTAGGCAGTGGGTCTATTCTTGTTTTCCCTATAATAGGGCCCCGGAACCCACACGGGGTTACTTAGTAATTAATACTACTGCCACCACGACAACCACTGGTGCTGCTGCTGCTGCTGCTACTGCAGCTACTGCTGCTACTACTACTACTACTACTACTACTGCTGCTGCTGCTACTACTACTACTACTACTACTACTACTACTGCTGCTGCTGCTGCTACTACTACTACTGCTGCTACTGCTACTGCTGCTGCTACTACTGCTGCTGCTACTACTACTACTACTGCTACTAGTACTGCCACTACTACTGCTGCTACTACTACTACTGCTACTACTACTGCCACTACTACTACTACTACTACTACTACTACTACTGCTGCTACTACTACTGCTACTTGTCGTGAAATGATAGCCATTACGCATCGGTCTGTAAGGCTGATAACCTGTCTTACCTGTAATCTGCACAAAATTCAAACTTGGACTTGCCCAGAAATATATAGTCCCTTATATCTATATATATAGGCCTGTATTTGACAACATTATTATGTCTGCCTTTTCTGGTTACTTTAACTAAACTCCACTTTTAAATGTATATCTCTTGGAGATATATTAAGGGAATTATTTGAGGTTTCTTGGAAACCGATTTACTCCTTGCCCAAGTATACAAGGGACTTCTTTTGTACCAACGCCTGAAGTGTCTAAGTGACGCTATTCTCCTTGCCAGCTTCTCAAGCGTCCAGATGTGTTAATCTGTGCCTGTATAAATTTCACTTTTCAAGGCAATCTGGAATGTCTCAGTTTTTACATATGCTTGGAATGTATCTTTTCTGAAGAGCTGGCAGAAGATTCACAGTCCAACCAACATCCACCAACCATCAAACCACCAGAAACAAACTGTTACCCACCAGCTAACACCTGTGAAGGTTCCTGACATCTCCAACATGTGGGAGATGGTACCTCAAACAGCTACCAGTGCTAGAGCTTAGTGTGGCTCAAAGACATTGTGTGTCCTTACTGGTGATAGAGACTTGCTAAATACCGGTACAGTTGCTGTGTCTTCTATGGTGAAGTACTCTTTCACTACCTGATCCAGTTGAGCAGAATTACCAGAGTCAAAGAGTTGAATCATCTGGAGCTGAGGGAGGCATCATAGACAGAAAGAGGCTAAGTGCAGTTTGATACCTTATGTGCTTTATTCCTCACAGCTCCTAGGTTGTCCAATGATGACAAGATGTCATCTCCAAGACCTTCTGTCTGTGTAGTATCTTTGTGATTTGGACAGGATATCCTGAGATCTAGCCTAGGAGATCTGGCAATTGTCTCACTTTTATATATCTATTTTATATTGATTACATGCATTCATTTTCATGGCTGACTTAGGTGTCTCTATTTCACCTTTTTAAGTGTTTAGCAGTTGTGTATGTATGTATCTTCATTATATGTGTTAACATGGTTATGATAATGAACTATCATAACCTGGGGGCTTTCTTTAGTAAGTAGTGGGGGTGTCCAGCCAAGTGTGCCTAGAAATATTGTATTTATATACTGATATATTTTGTAGTGCCAATACTTGAGTTGCCCTACTCCAGAGATAAGTTGAGCGTATATTGGCCACGGGGAATCCCTTAGACCAATACGAGCCAAACGACTCAACATAATTATCTCTGAGTGCTGTTGGTTCTGAAGGAGAAATCCTTACATTAGGCACGCGACAGGAGTGATATGTGACACTACTGCTGCTGCTACTGCTGCTACTACTACTACCACCACCAGCACCAGCACTATTACTGCTGCTGCTGTCGGCATCTGTGGCTTAAGTGTTGCAAGAGCACTTAGTAATGCCGAGGTAGCAGGTTCCATTTGACAGCAGACCGCCTTGCGACATCACGGTATAGACATAGACGGTGACGTCATTATGGCAGACTGCTGCAATACTTTTGACATGCACCAAACATACACACACATAAACACACACTCACACACATTTTATTTCAATATTAAAACACATATTTTTGCTATTTTATCACCCCCCTCCCCACCCCAGTCATGAGACCCCAAGTGGCCCGCACGCATAGGAGAGAAAAAAGGTTAGGAGAAATTGACAATAAACAGACAAGCACATTAATAATAATAATAATAATAATAATAATAATAATAATAATAATAATAATAATAATAATAATATAATAATAATAATAATAATAATAATAATAATAATAACAATAAAAAAAAATACTAAGGGATTGAATGTTAAATAAATATAATAATCTACTTGACCTTATATGAAGTGTATAAACACATACATTAAGAGATAATTTCTTTACTCAGCTTTCTAGAAAAGCGACCAAACAGTTTTCACATGCTATGCTTACAACTTGGCATGAGTGGGCAAGATAGGATAACACATATTTAGGTTTTGGAAAAAGCTGGCGTTCAAACAATTTTTTTTAATGTTCAGTCTCCGTAGGCTTAGATGGCTTGGCCACACCTGGAAAATGGAGGATGGTAAAATTCCAAAGGACATCCTCTGTTGTGAATTACAAACCGTTAGAAGATCTCTTAGTCAACCGCTGCTTCGTTACAAAAACGTATGCAAGCGGGACATGAATGAAATAGGTATTGAGGTAAACTCGCGGGAACAGGATGCCACAGATCGCATTGCATGGAGAGGCAAAAGAGAAGGCGATTTGCAGATAGACTAAGAGCTGAGCGTTTGAGAAGAAAAACAACATGAAATGACAAAAATGGTCTTCAATTCCTATCCAGCCACTGTGGAAAACTTTTCTTGCCACGTGCTGGTCTCGCAAGCCACATTCGCCATCGCCGATGATTGTAGTATCTTAAACGTCTTATTAGACAATGCTATCGTCTGGAAAGACGGAAATGTGCTAACAACAGTGTTCATAAATATTTTTAATGAGGTGGGGGTGGCACAAGCGACCTTACGGTCTTGCTTAGATGTAATGGTGACCTTATGGAACAAGGATATATAATCAAAGACTTTTAATGTCTATTCGCCTCTCTAGCTCAAGCTTACCTCACCTTCACGTGGTGGATCCTGTTCTTCCCAGCAATCCAGTAGAAGGTTGGGATCTCACCCCCCGCTGGAAAGAGCATGGGACATCAAACGAGGTAAAGGTGAAGGGTGAAGGTGAAGGCGTCGACTTCATTGCGCCAGGTTTTATCACATATGGCCCAGTCCCCCCCCCCCCCCCAGATCAGTAGCTGCCTGCCGAGAGTGTGGCGCATAGCACGACCTCCGTAGCTCCAGTGACGATCTCCAGGGCTCTCCATAAAAAAATTGCACCCGTGAACTGAAAGTCACGCCTTGAAACAAACCCACGACCTTCAGAGCGCGAGGTAAACGGTTTGACCACTTTCGCCACGGAGACGCCCTGGAGGCGAAGAGATCAGCCCACTTTAACTGAGAAATTCTGAAGGCGAATCAAAAACCAGAGCACTACTCAACGCCGCTATCTAGAGCTGACTACCACTTACTTGACCGGCATGGGCAGGTCATTATTCTACGCCTCAGGACAGGACATAACAAACTTACAAGCACGTTAACAGGCTTCGTCTAAGTAGTTCACCAATGTGCAGGTGTGGGCTGGGCTGTGTGTGCAGACAACAGAACATGTCCTGCAAGAATGTCCCTTCCCTAGCACAGCTCATTAAGAAGAGAATACAGGCCAACGGAGTCAACACTACTCAGAGCTGTAAAGAACTGAAAGGGAGCTTGCTTACTTGTTGTACCCCACCAGAACATCACACCCGGTGACACATAGTGCGACCATGCGAATGAAGATCACCGTGCAGAGGTCCCAGAAACCCTTTTCAGCCGTCATGGTCACAATTATGGTCCAGCTATATTCATGGCCCCCGCCAGTAGTCAGGGTGGGGCTTCAAATAAAGGCACATTGCATCCCACAAGGGCTGACTTGAATAAAATGGAGCTCATAAAAACATTCAAGTTAAAAACAAGTACTTGTATGTCAGTGTAAATCAGAAAGCGATCATAAGAAGAAGAATGTGCGTAATAATTAACTGGTGAACGCGAAGAAGAAGAAGAAGAAGAAGAAGATGAAGAAGAAGAAGAAGAAGAAGAAGAAGAAGAAGAAGAAGAAGAAGAAGAAGAAGAAGAAGAATTTTAAAAATGTGCTGACTGGGGGAGAAACATTACTGTTTGAAAAAATATTAAGTGTATGAACAAGCATGTTTAAAAGAAATAAATAACTTATATATATATATATATATATATATATATATATATATATATATATATATATATATATATATATATATATATATATATTATATATATAGTTTAGATTGGTGGCTTGGCCCCATTCAACATATATTTGGGATGGGGATGGACAGGCAGCCAGTTAGTATAAGCCCTCTGGTTCCAAAGCTCTTGATTGTATAAGTATATACAATAAACAAACAGATATTGTTTTAATCGGCACTCATAGAAAGAAGTAGAAAGATAAAACTATGAGTGCCAGTTAATATAATATATGTTTTTTTTTAAATGTATAATATATCTACGGCCTAACCCCCCCCCCCCCCCCCCCCCACCTTTTCCCCTTCTTTTTATTTATGTGTTTGTAAGGGTAATATGTCAGCGTCTGTGGCTTAAGCGTTGCTAATATTGGGGTGTAGGGTTTGATCCCAGCTGCGGACTTTGCGTTGGTTTCGACAGTGGTACTGAGAGCCAACCGCCCAGAAAGCGATGGCAAACTAATAAAATTTTGCCTAGAAAAACCACAACAGCCAAAAATGCTGCGGTTTGTTCTACAACGCCCGGTAAAGGATACGCAGCTAACTAAAAAAAAAGGACAGTATGCTTTTGTTTCTGGATATGCGATATCTAATTACGCTCTCTTGTATCCGCGTGCTTTGGAACTAGTTAGTTCGACATTATGACATGGCACTAATAGAAAGTTTACTCACTCATTGAAACCCTGGATGCAGAACTCATCCTCTGCCACTCAACTCGGGTGGGGGGTAGATTTGTTTCGTAATTTTCTTCGTTTCGTTTCAATTATCCCCGGCCACACGCTTCCGTCTTTTTCAGCATCCCACTAAAATGTCGCCGCGTTGGCTTTCAGACGAGAAGAAGGCAAGTTGTTTCTGTTTGTTTCTGACGTCCTTTCAACAGACTGATTTCTTGCTGCTCGTCGGAGAAAGGTTTTTAGGGGAAATATTTTGAGTTGTGGATGTAAGGTTGTGGCCATGAAAATGTCGGGAGGAATAGAATGTGGGGAATTTGGTTATCTTGGGGTGCAGACGCCATGTTTATAGCAGAAGTGAAACCATCGTTAAGTCGTTTCCATTAGCGGTTGTTGTCAGCATGCCTAGGTAGTCTCAGTGGGTTCTTCTTTTCTTCTTCTGCTGCTGCTTTCCCCCTCTTCTCCTCCTAATTGCCGTCATCATTTTCCTCCATCATCTTAATTGTTTCCATCTTCTGTCTTTCTTCTTCAGCGTCTTTAGCTATCTCTTCTGTGCTTGTTTCTCGTTCACTATCTTCTTCTAATGTGTATACATTTGGCTCAATTAAAGTTAAAGAAGGTAAGCTCCAACTTTGTTGTCTTCTCTATAGCTTGCAAATGCCAACCTACCAGGCGCAGCAGGCAACTCCTATTTACCAAGAACAGCAGGGATCTCCCACATACCCGGGTTAGCAAGGATCACCAACACACCCAGCACAGCAGAGGTTCCCTCCCCAGCTAGATCACCTGAGGGTACACTTAGAGCCTAGAATGAATTCACAGGACAATCCAATATTTCCAAGGGTGGTAAGAGCCGGTTTCCCGGCTTTCTGACGCCTTTCATTACCCCAAAACATCAAGAACTGGACCTGACCCAAACCCACCTACGTCCAATTAAAGAGTGCAGCCTAGGTCCCATGACTGCATGCAGCCTAGGTCCCACAACTGCAACAGCCTAGGTGTCACGATTGCATGCAGCCTAGGTTCCACGACTGCATACACTCTATCTACCACCCTCTAAAATATTGAACTGTCTTTTTAGGGGGAGATATTGCGATAGAACCGCAATTTGTTCTGCTAAACTAAAACCACGAATACGGCTCTTCGAGTATCTGTAAAACATTGAGATAGCAGCCAGGACAGAGAAACATCAGGGCAGGTCAGCAAGGTAATCAAATAATTTTTAGTGTTATCGGAAAAGGTAAATAAATAATCCTTGGTGTTGTCGAAAAAGATGATCAAATAGTCCTTGTTGTTATCGGAGAATGTAATCAAATATTCATTGGTGTTATCGGAGATGGTAATTAAATAATCCTTGGTAATCTTGGTAATCTCAGTTTCAGCTTCATAGCAAACGAGACACCCCATAGTTGGTCCGCTCCTGTGCCAACGAAAAACACACAGAATGTTCGTCACAGTCCCTTGTGGAGAAATTGACAGACTGCTGCCTCAGCATATGCACCAGCATACACACGCATTAAAAGCATACGGTAGCTATCAGAAGTGCTAACACAAACAGTTTGACATTAGAAATGCAGTTCATCATCGACGGTAGCAGAAGTTACCAACAGATCAGCATTTGCACACGCGATCAATATTAATCACATAAGGGCACCACCAATATTGCGGCGACAGGCCACGCGCCATTTTCTGAATCTACAGTTCACAACACCAAGTTGGTCACAGTCGAAAAACATTCCAAATGAAATTCGCAGCTCACAGGGTCGCACCATGCACTCAACTCAGTAGCTGACGTGACGAAACTATATCCTTTCAGTCTACAAATGGATCAAAAATGCAACGGCCACCGTCTAGCAGAAGCAAAAAATGTGCCTCTACGCGAAACAGTGATCGTGCCTGGCGTCCATTTTGACCGGAAGTCCTTGGTGTTATAGGAAAGTCCTCTGTTAGAATATCTTTTGGAGGTTTAACGGAGTATGTCCAATGTTCTTCAGTTAGGACTAACATAACGAAATTATATGTCAGACTTTCTGTTTTTACCCCTAGAATGGAAATTAAAAAAAAAAAAATGGTTGAGATTCCGAGTCATTCCACATGTTTTGATCACGTAATATGTCAGTAATTTTGATCTTCTTGATATAAGTGTTTCCCAACGTAGGGCCCACGCCCTACGGTGGGATAATTTGATTTTGAAAAGGGGCCCGGGGGGGGGGGGGGGGGGGATTCGATAATGGATTTGTCCAGAGTTACATAGGGGGCATACACATTTTAGAAAGGCTTAGGTTGGGCATGCCACAAAAAGGGTTGGGAAAGCTCAATCGCGCTTCGTAACTGCAGGGGGCCAGGTTTCGATCCCAGCTGCAGGCAATTTGATAGCATACTGCCTTGCTTTAGTTTTGATTGTGGTATCAAGAGCCGACCGTACAATAGTATGGCAAACTACTGAACGTAAACATTGCCCAGGGATATCACAAACGTCAACAAATGATGGGGCTGGTTCTGTAAGGTCCTCTAAAGGACAAGCGATTAACTTTAGCCTAATCCGATGAATTAAAGATGACCGACCGACAGCTGATCCCCTCCAAACTGCTACTTGAAGACTTGACCATCCGTGTGACACAGAAACACTCCCTGGATGGCAGACCAACAGGGCAATCCGAGATACCCCTGTGAACCTCCAAGGATGTTATTATTAGAGCACTATTAGCGGCTAAACCACGTGAAAGTGAAAGTCTAAGGGATCAAATTCTTTGTCCCAGGTATTACCTTGTGGGGATCTCTATCCGCAGAACGGCTAGCCTCCTATTGAAAGCATCGCACAAAGCACGCTTTCTGAAGCTCCAGCGACGATCCACATGAAACACCTTAAACATTGCATTGGTGACCTGACCGAAGAGTCTAGAAAACGATCCCACGACTATCTAAGAACTACCCTAGTACACCCTGATGCCCGAGGTGGTTTAGGGATCTGAGAAAGATAATAATTTTCACTCTAATTAAGTGCCTCTGGTCTGTGTTCGTTACTGTAGCATAAATTATATCCCATCTCCCTTAAACCAGAGTAACCTACAAGTCTCTCGCAGGCTCTGTAATCACATAAATATCTTCCCTAGAAATGTTCCTTAATTGTAGGGGGAAACGTGAGTTCCTTCATCAAAGCCATTTCATTTTCAGGAAAGATATCAACTTGCCCTCAAACCGCTCCCCAGGAAATCAGACATGTTGTCGAGACGGGGCCACAACCTGAGCCGAAATGGCGATCGCTGTTGGCAAACTGCAGCCTGGCGAAGAGAAACACCACTTCAGAAATGATGGTTTCCCAGAGCTTGTCATGCTGCCTTTGTTTAGACTACCAACCTGCCAGTTGAAGCCGGGTTGACGAGCACCCTTGCATCAAACCGCAGTGGCATCGGAACCATGGGGCTTAGGCATGCTGAGCTCCCCCCCCCCTCCCCCGCTACCCAAACGACGAACACGAACCTAGCCGTAAATTTTCTAACATGGGTTAAAGTGCCCCCCCCCCCCCCCCCCGCTAAAAAACCATGTGAGGAAGCTATCGTTTTAAATATGTGGTTTATACATTTCGTATTATTTCAGGTATATATTTTTAGTCACCTTATTATTATTATGCACTTAAAAAATGCTAGATCCTTTTAGGAATTTGTAATGAGAGCTGAGTGTCTCCCATCCTTGTAGCCAGTGCTGGATTCAGGCATAAGCTTACTAAGCTACAGATTAGGGCGTCACAGTCAGCAGGGGCCTCACGATACTTACGAACAGTCGGGTAAGTAAGCACACGCCCCCCCCCCCCATGCCTTTTTTGGGTTGATATTTGTTGTCTTTGTGTCGGCGCCAGCTGTCAAAACTGTAAATGTAAAGAAAATACATCTTGAAAGAAACTAGAATACATTCTGGCCAACCAGCGACTCCACATTGACCAGTTGGATTTCAGATCCCAGAAGCACTTCTCTGAAGCCTGCAGGAACGAGTACCTCTCCACGGTAACTCTCAATCCCCCTCCCATTCCCCCCCCCCCCCCCCCTCCTTTTTCCACCTTTTTCCCCACCGCAAATTACAACAAGAGTTATGTCTCCTGCCTTGATATGTTTAACAACAATGACAAAACAATGCTGAGCCATGCCGGGGGTCGCGGATAATGAAATTAAATGAAGTCTGTCGGCGAATAAGGCGCTCCTAGCCTATCAGGCTGACGGACACGCGTTGTCGAGAGCAGAAAATTTCTCTGCAGTTTGTTCTAGTAATTGCTGGGGCAAGTTAAAATAATTTCGGATATTCGTGTCTTGACGTAGCTGTCACAACTTCCTCTACGGTTCCCGCCGTATTTCCAGACGTTGTGTACGCTGGATGGTTTGTGTTTTTTGTTTCGTTTACATCCAGCTTATCCTCCGCCGTCTTTCTTTCTTTCTTTCTTTCTTTCTTTCTTTCTTTCTTTCTTTCTTTCTTTCTTTCTTTCTTTCTTTTTCTTTCTTTCTTTCTTTCTTTCTTTCTTTCTTTCTTTCTTTCTTTCTGTCTTTCTATTTCTTTCTTTCTTTCTTTCTTTCTTTTCTTTCTTTCTTTCTTTCATTTCTTTCTCTTTCTTTCTTTCTTTCTTTCTTTCTTTCTTTCTTTCTTCTTTTTTCTTTCTTTCTTTCTTTCTTTCTTTCTTTCTTTCTTTCTTTCTTTCTTCCTTTCTTTCTTACTTCTCCTCCATTTTCTTTTTTTTATTTCCTATCCCTCCCTCTTTTCCTATTTTGTCCTCTTCTCTTTTCTACACTCCACCACAACCACCACCACCACCAACAAAGCTGATGCTGCGGCTACTACTGCTACTACAAGTTTACCTTACGGGTTTTAGATTCCCATATTTGGGGGGGGGGGGGGGTTCACAACACAGCGGGCCAACCAACCTTTGAATTGTGGGCGCAGAAGAAGAAGAAGAAGAAGAAGAAGAAGAAGAAGAAGAAGAAGAAGAAGAAGAAGAAGAAGAAGAAGAAGAAGAAGAAGAAGAAGAAGAAGAAGAAGAAGAAGAAGAAGAAGAAGAGGAAGAAAGAGGAGGGGAAGAAAGAGGATAAGGGATATATAAGAAGAAGAAATCGAGGAAGAAGAAGAAGAAGAGAAGAAGAAGAATAGGAAGAAGAAGAAAAGACAGAAGAAGAAGAAGAAGAAGAGGAAAGTAAGGAGTATTGTTTTTTTAGGTCAGAAGAAGAAGAATCTTCCTCTTCTTCGTCTCTCGTTGTAGTGAGTAAAAAAAATTCCTCTTTTTTTACGTCAGTGGCACATGGGGCATATTCTTCTTCTTCTTCTTCTCTCGTTGGTAGTCATGTCCTATCCACAACCTTCTGTCTCGTCTACTTTCAATCAACTCTGATATATATGATCCTCCATGTAATGATGTCAGGATGTCCAGTATCTTTTCTCTCGGTCCCCCTCTGCCTCTCTTCTCCTCCAACTTTCGTACTGTCATGATGTACTTCAGTTTCTCCTTCTCATCACATATACTGAACACATATTTTCATAGACGCCACCGATGGAGGGTGATTCGGTCATCATCACGCCGGTCGCCTTTACTTCCATGGACAGTACCTGATAACCCGTTTGTCTGGGTCGACAATACCAAAGTCAATATCTGGGATGGGATTGTGGAAGGTGGGTAGGGAAGAGAGGGGGGGGGGGGGGGAATGGTGTCTCAATGCAGATTCGTTTCTATGATATTCAGGTTGGCAGGCGAGCCTCTAAACGCTATGGTACTATGGTTCCCTGTTTTCAAAACTGATTATCAGCATCATTATCCTGTTGTTTCCCGTGTGGGTTCCAGTGGCCAGTGTGGGAAAAACAAGAATAGGCCCACTGCCTCCCCAACAAGCATGTCGTAAGAGTCGACTAATTAGAGGCTTTTTTCGATGTCGGACTGCATCTGCTCTGAAGGCAAGGAACAAACAGTCTGCATTCAAATAAGTCAGATATGTAAAACGGATGTCCACGCAACACTCAGGTTAGGGAACAAATCTAAAATCCAAAGGTGGCTGAACAGCCATAATTTTCCGCCGGAGTTAACAGCCGGCGAAAGCGGAGAAGAAGAAGAAAAAGATGAACCTGTTACATGTCCCATAGGACACGCAGTCTATTCCTCGTTTTCCATTCAATCCTGTACAATCAGTTCGATAGCATGAATGGAATCCAGTCCAGCAGCTTTGGCCTCTCTCATCAGCCTTCGTCTTTGTGTGCTTCCTCGCCTCCTTAATCCCTTTATTTCCTATTTCAGTGCCTGTTTGGGGATTCTCGCTGTTCGTCTCTTCTCATACTGTGCCCAGTGTAGCGCCATCTTCTGTGTCTTATAACTGTTGATACTAGTGGTTGTCCGGAAAATGTTTCTTATGTCTTCTTTCTTTTCTGAATTCATCCCATTTTATTTGCATCATTTTCACCAGGCATTGCTTCTTGTTATACCCCACCAGGACATCATACAAGCGACAAACACCCGGTGACACAAAGTGCCACCATGCGGACAAGGATCATCCGCGGAGAGGTCCCAGAAACCCCTTTCAGCCACTAAGGCCACACTTGTGGCCCTGCTAAATTCAGGGCCCCCGGCAAAAGCCAGGGTGGGGCTTCAAATAACGAAAAATTGCATCCGGCGAGAGGACGACTCATGATAAACCAGGCATTTGTTTTCGGATGGATTTAACTTTTGTTCTGTCTTCAGTGGTTCTCAAACTTTTCACTGGCATATTTTAAAACTGAAATAATATTAGTACTGGAAATACATAAATTGGAAGTTTGTAATTAGTACATCTTATATAATATTTTAGAGCGGCGCCCGTGGCTTATGCGTTGCGAGTCCGACTCGTAATCCAACGTACTGCGATCGAAACCTACTGCGGGCTGCGTGGATTTGTATCATAATATAGGGCGTCGCAGGTCGACCCAGCCCAATATTGGTACCAGGATGGCTGTCCTGGGGAAATAAAGACGGCCGGCGTAATGCTGACCACATTACCCACCTAGTGCCGCTTGGTCTGTAAAAATATGGGACTATGTTCCCATATACCTAAGGCTTGAAAAGGGATCTTTACTTTACTATATAATATCTTACAGTTGTAGGTACTGGGACTCCATTTTAGAGAACAAAAAAAATGGGTCCACTTTCTCCCCCCCCCCACCCCCCACCCCCTCCCCCACTCTTTTCCCCCTTACATGTATGTTGTGGGAGGTAACCAACTAGGGGTCTTTCCTTCAAGGTCGGAGTGCATCTGCCGGAGAGACAAGGAACCATCAGTCTGCATACACATAAGCCAGATCTGTAAAATGGCATTCTGCAAACTTGTCCAAGCCATCTCCATCATCTTAATTTGATAACATTTGCCAGTGATGAACATTCTGTTTTCCTCATCAGTTCTCAATTTGTGATCTTGTTTGGTCAAAATACTCGTACAATTCTCCTTAAACATTTATTTTGAAAAGTCTCAAGTTTGTATGTAATTGCCGCTGTCATTTTCCAACATTCACTGTTGTATAATCGTGTTCCTAAAATGTTTAGGAACCTGATGATTGATAATTATGATGATGATGATGATAAATGACACCAGGGCAAACCACCGAAAACCTCCATGGAAAAAAAACTGAAAACAAAAAAACAAAAACGGAATTCCGCCAAACGTGGTTGTGAAACTCAGACAACGGGAGAGGTCGCGGACTTGACTTCAGAATCTATTAATGTGTACACGGGCTCACGTCTGCAGCCTCAGCCGCCCTGGCGCGCGGACGTCGCCGCTGATTACCCCAGCCACAAAGGTGGAAGTATAATGGCCGAGTTCCTGGTGTAGACACAGTAGGATCTGGCTTGTCTGAAATGATTAGTGAATTTGTCAGTTAGGTTCCGTGTCTCTTCGTTTGCCTGCCTTACTGCTTGAGATCCTTGTAGACTGATTGTCTGTCAACATCTTTAACTGTTTGTCTTCCAACTTTCCTTTCCGCGTGTTTGTGTTCAGCCATCTTTGATTGTATGCTTCACTACTCCTCCTCTCTTATTTTTTACATTTCTACCTCTTTTTTTTTAATTAAACTACCCATCTACATATCTCTTATTCTACCTACCTCCCTACCTCACATTTATACCTATATTATTACAGTGCAGACCCGATAAAGAGAACTCACAGGGGACCAAGACATAGTTCTTCTTATTAGAAATTCCTCTTATCCGGATAAGATTTCAAAGCAGGAAAAATGCAGGGGTAAACAAATTATTCTTCACAACAGAAATTCCCCACATCCGAGATCGTCTTAAGCGGTCTGCTCTGTACTGATTTAAGACGAAGATCAAAGCACACTGGACATGTTTCGTCTATTTTGCACATTACTGTTGTTGTTATTTTTATTTAACAATTAGGTTTGGTTTGGTTTATACAATGAATCAACATCATGGCACAAAGGTTAGTTACCCATAAGTGCTCAAGCCTGAGTCCGAAGAATCGCAGCACAGTTTACTAGCTCCGTAGCACCGGCGAGAATCCTGAAAGACTTTTGGGTATATTTTTAACTTCAAATTTTGCCCAGGCAGCGCCGTTATGCTACTATTTTCGATTTCCTACTGTCAAGGTATTTTCAACATGCCCAACAATACACACGGGCATCCGATCTTACCACCCAGAGAGCAGGGGAAATTACTAAAAGTCTACGTGAAAAAATTATCAGCCTTCGTCGGGGGTGAACCCGGGACTTCCAGCACTCGAGGCGGACACCATGATTCGAGACCACTCAGCTCCCTATTTAGCAATTCAGCAAGGCTTAGGACCCTTGAACAAAAACTCTTGAAAATGTGTACGACAGGTCCTAACCCCAACCCCCTACCCCACAACCTCAGCTTACGTCCTACGAGAGAGTGCAGCGTGGTTTCAGGTCTGTTATCAGATTTTGTGGTATATAATATACGCAACGTCGCCGGCCGCAGCTCACAACAACGAGTAACACGCAACGCAGAAAGCTTTGCGCTAACAATACAACGCGACACGCCTGTAACATAGACTAGTCTGAGCAAGCATTAATAAAGGGGCAGCCAGTGTGTATTTGGGTAGGGCATCGTAAACAGAACCTGTTTGTAAATAGGAACGACTTCAAAATACACAATCTTATTGCGCAAAAATATCAAGTAGTGGGTTCACAGTTGCCATCCGCACATAATTTCCCCCCTTCACATCCCCAGCCATAAAAGATAATCATCTGCTATGCGAGCCAGTGCCCCGCTGATGAACGACGCTTGCCAACGACAGTGACGTGGCTATGCAAATACAGTGCTCGGCTAGGGCCTTGGTCACGAGATCCCTTGACCTGGTAATGATTGATTGGCCAGGTTCGTTGGCTTAGTCCCGCCTACAAGATATTCTCTAGAAACATGTCTCCGCATTTGTAGCTTCATATACAGTGGAAGATTTTTCTTAACCTGAGCTAGTCTTTGTTAGTTGAACTCGCCAGACCCCCGTGTGGGTTCCAGGGCTCTATTTTGGAGAATATAGGTCCCCTGCACCCCTCGCAAGTAGGACGTAGGAGGTGACCTATTAGGTTTTTTGTTTTGTTTTCAAAGTCGGAATGCATCTGCCTGATAGTCAAGGAACCGGCCGCCGATATGCAGTTGAGAAAAAATTGAAACTGTATATCTACTTCCTATAGTTCATGCATTGTGGTGTTGGTGGTTGTCTCAGTTCAGTCTTCTGTCTCGAATACTGTTAGGTATTCTTGATACAGATGATCTTCCATGTTATGATGCAAAACCGCCTACTGTCTAGTATTTTCTCTCTCGCACTCCTTCTGCCGCTCTTCCCCTCTTGTGTTGCCCTTGACACTGCAGACTCCAGTTATCCCCTTCTCATTATTCAACAGAAAGATTAGATTATCACCCCCTTTTTAAAAAAAATCCTTATTTTAAGCTTTTAATATGCCCATTAACTCATTGAGTCGTAAGAAACTCATCATGCGTATACTTCTTCTTCTTCTTCAGCGATCTCTGGTCATGCGCATAATCCACTGTGGGTCATAAACTGGGATGTCTTTTCAAGGTCTCTTAGGTTTCCCCAAAGCTTAGTTGTCAGTTCTACTGGGTGTTGCCATATGTCGCTCCGCAGCTCCGCCAGGAGAGGACAGTCTTGCAGGACATGTTCTGGAGTCTGTTCAGCACGAAGACACTGGCAGAGAGCTGTTTGGCTCATACCTAATTTATATGAGTGTTTATTGAGTCTGCAGTGTCCAGTGCGTAAGCGAAAAACTGTGACTTGGTCTGTTCTGTTCAAGTGCCTCAGAAAATCTTTTCCGTAGTCATAACCAGTGTTGTTTTTCCAGTCTGTTTCTGATTTTCTCTTAATGAGAGTTTTGACTTCTGGAAAAGATAGTGGCTGGTAGGTCTGTAGTTTGTTACTGCCTTCCTTGGCTAAAGCATCTGCGCTTTCATTGCCTTTGATGCCGCAGTGAGACGGAATCCACTGCAAGTGAATTTCTGCCTTATTTGACAACATAGCAAGTTCCTGTGTTATACTTTGTAGTGTGCTGTCGGTAGGTTTGGACTCAAGGGCCTGTACAGCTGACAGTGAGTCAGTGAGAAAAACTATCCTGCCTGAGGTGATTTGCAGATTGTTCATATACTGTGCTGCCATCAATAGAGCTGAGAGTTCTGCCTTGTAGTTAGAGCAAGTTCGTCCGGTGGGGGCTGCTAGGGAATGCGTATACTGAGCTCTCGTACATTATATACTATTTTTAACTTTCGACCGTCAATCCAGTTAACTTACTCTGCCTCAGTTGTTGCTCTATGCGTTGTTATCATTTTGTCTGCGGCAGACTCAAACGTTTATTATTAAAATAATACATTCTTAGAATGTAATGCGATTAAGCAACATCCAACTTGGGATGCAAAGAGTTAAATGTTCATTACTGCAGTCATGCCAAACAGGCAGTTCACGGACGTGCAGCCGTTTACAAGCACACCTGCGACCTACACACAGAAAATATTATGCAATCATTTTATGAAATGACTTCAGTTGGTAGTCGTGTGTGGCCTGCATGACGTCACACATATGACTCTCGGGAGTTCCCAGTTTCACATGCCTGTTTTATAGGACGTCGTAGAACCAATTCCAGCATTTTTTGGCTGTTGGTGAATTGACTCTTGCAATTTTACACTCAGTAGTTGGCCATTGTCGGCTCTGTGGCCAAGTCGATGCGAACGCTTCGTAATGCACAGGGTGCCTGGTTCGATCCCAGCTGCGGGCTTTGCGCCTTGCGTTGGTTTCGACAGTGGTATCAAGGGGCCGACCGTCCAGAGAGCAATGGCAAACTACTGGACGTAAATTGCCTAGAGAAACCATACAACAGCCAGGGGCTGCTGGGGGATGATTCTGCAACGTCATGTAAAGGAAACGCAACTAACCAGATGGCCATTACTTACTAGACCAGTGGCTCTCAACTTTGGCAAAACCGCGTAAAATTCACTGTGGTGCTGGACCCTCTCGAAGCATGATACCTCCGCAACAAAGAACAGGTCCGTCGACACGACCAGGGATGGATGGCAAGGGAAGTCACTCTTTTTCTGGGCCCGAGTTCCTGAGTTGTACCAGAATCGATGTTCTAGAGGTCGGTTCTCGATACCACTGTTGAAATCAACGTAAGGTGGTCTGCTGAAGAAAAAGCGTCTGCGGCGCTTCCCACTGCAATATTTCTTACTGGAATACGAAAAGATGCCAACCAACTATACTAAATGATTGATGGTACATGAGACCAGAGTTTTTTAAGTGAAGGACCCTTGTCCAAGCCTTCAGGCTATTGAACATACAGGGCTAGACTTATATTGTATAGACCAGTCGTGACACAATTGGTGATGTGGTCAGCATCACGCCGGTCGCCTTTACTTCCTATGACTGTACATGTAACACACTCAAGGCTGGGTTGACCTGAGGTCCAAGGTCATTTTTTAAAAGTCTGACGCCGCCAGGACCCAAACCCATGACCTCCCGATCCGCAGGCGACAGTCTAGCTGCCTAATATATAATAAACAAACAGATAATGTATTGATCGGCACTCTTAGAAAGAAGTAGAAAGATAGAAGGACACGCTAGACAACATAAAAATCGAAAACTATAGTTCCCGTGCCGGGAATCGAACCTGTCACCTCAAAATAGCGTGTGCGCCTCGCTATGGAATCAAGTGTGCTTAGTGCATGACCAGCAAGTCACCCCTAAAAAAGGGGGTCTTCATTGGCCATATCTATCGTACAGCTTGTAATCCACAACTATGGGATACTGACAGCATTTATCTCACACCATTGAAATCGCACCATAGGTTACAGAATGTTGAATGTTGAAAAAAGAATCGACATCATAGCACTCGGGACACTTCCGCAAGCGCTCAGTCCCCATCTTCAGCAGCAAACGAAGAGTTCCAATTCCAATTGCACTAATAACTGTCTGATTGTATATCCGCCTCGTCTTTTCCTTGATTGTTCAGCATCGGCCAGATCCCCCGGCAACTCCTCGCAGCGTCACTCCTCAGACCGTAATTATCTATTTGCGCTTCCGCACTGTTCACTCGCTCCCAGAGGGCCCGCAAAACGTCTAGCTTGTCATACATCAGTTCACCACTAAGTGGTGCAGAACCAGCCAGTGTACCTGTCTGCTCATTTCCCAACACACTGGCATAGCCTGGAGAGATAATATCCAAAGAAGGCTTACTACCCATGACCTTTGAGGTGATGCTTGCCACTCTGCACGAAGCATACCTGTCTCAACCTTTCTCAACATGCTCTCTGAGTCAGTTACAATCATGGCATGCTTGTACAACTGATTCTCAAGCCAGCGGAATGCAGCAGTGACTACCTCCACCTCCGTTCTCAGGCTTTGTTGCACTAAGCGACGTCCATTCGCTTTTGTTTTGAACCCCATGCACTTCGTCTGCCCCTCAACACAGAGCTATCTGTATAGATAATCACCTCACTTGGGCGGGAATTGTCATGAAGGTTACACAAATTTATATTAACCAAGCGTACGTCGAATAACAAACACAACAACAATTTACAAACACAAAAAAGAATCTGCTGCCTGTGATTGTGGAGCAGAAAGACAAACCCCTGAGCACATACTGCAGTACTGCCCTTACCTCTCCCAGCAAAGACTGTGGATCTTGCCCAGGGGATCCACATTGCGAGAGAAGCTATGGGGGGCCGGTGACGACCTTAAACGCACAATCCTATTTTTGACCCAGACGGGACTCAATGTGTAGCATGACTGATGTCGAACGCAGAAGAAGAAGAAGAACAAACACAGCAGACCATAAATGCTTTGTCTAGAATACACGAAAGAAAGAGTTTTAATTGGTAGGTTCCATTGTGTTCTTCTTCTTCTCTTCCACCTTGTTTCTCGTCGAGGTGTCGGGGGGAGATGTAACATTCGTTTATGAGCTCTGTCAAGAGCACTATTAAGACTGATGTTCATATCTGTAAAGCTGTTCCTAATGCCATCATTCAAAATTTCGGAGGTCTTCCACTCGCTCTATACCCGTTGTAACGTTTTTAGTGTGGCAGATAGTACCAGGGCATTCTTGTTAGGTGTCCATACCACTTCATTTGTTGTTCTTTGATGACCTGTAAGACTGGCTTTATTCCTAGCATTCGTCTGATTTCGTGATTTCGTATTCTGTCTTTCCTTAAAACTCATGCAGCTCTTCTAAGGCCTTTCATCTCTGTTGTCAAAATTTTACGCTCATTGGAGGATGTAAGTGTCCACGTTTGGCACTGATAGCATAGTGTTGGCCAAAAAAAAAAAAAATAGTTTTGATAAGATTCACTTTAGTACTCCGGGGTATCTGCTTGTGGATAAACAGGGAAGATAGCTGCCCCATTACTTGATTAGCTTTGGCACATCTCGAGCTAATTTCTCTGTCCAGTTTTCCGCCAGATGTGAAAATTTGCTCCCAAATACTTCAATTCCTCTGTGTTAAGGTGTTGTTTTTCAATTTTATTAATTAATTAATTTATTAATGTTATTATAACACGTCATTAATCTAGCTGCTAAACCCTGGCGTCTGTCATCAACGCTCCTTGACATGTACTTGTAAAGTAATCGGCTATATAGGGCTAGACCTATATTTTTAAAGACCGATAGGCACAAGAGGGGATATGGTCAGCATCACGCCAGCCGCCTTTACTTCCCGGAACTGCACCTGGTACTCACTGAAGGCTGGGTCGAGCTGGGAACCCTCGACCTTCTGATCCGCACGTGAGCGTCTAGCCGCTAGGCCACGGCGACTCCCCCACGACATGAACTGTTGAGATGATTCAGAGTGCGACACCAGTAAATGTAGATTGTTTTGGTTGAAATAGTAATTTTCATGCCTTTTCTGACGCTTATCCATTCAACAATAAGAATCTGGGAAATAAATGATCCTCCGGCGATTTTCGTACATCTGAGCACAGACAGATACATTTTCATTAGGAAAACCACAAGAGGCGCACATCTGCTCTCGACAGAATAATAAATTATGAAATAAAAAGACGAGACAGAAGAACGAATACATTACCGCGCGACATAACGCGTAACAAAGGTATGTCGAAAGAAGAAACAATTTCAGACAAGAAAAATTAGTGGCTGGTTGAGTGACATTTATTTAGAAGAAAAAGAACTGACGTGAGGGAGGATACAGCACAACTAATCTAGACTGACATTGTCATAAAACACAACTTAGAAAACACTAATGTTCTGTGACATGTTGCCGTTGGCGGGAAATTGTCCCAAACTATTTGTGCGTGGTTTAGAAAAAAATGAAAATAAATAACTGCACAGTATTGTTTGACACTGGCAGGCAGGGATGGAGTAGAAATTAGAGAATACATTAGACTGGAAAGGAGAAGGAATTATATAATAAAGTGAAAAAAGAATTGTGAAACAGTGATGGGAGCTGTGTGAAGACGATTCATGTTTGTGTTTGTGTCATCTGGAGTCATGGATAACGGAACCTAGAAGCTCAAGTACTGAGCAGCGTCACTCTGACCCCCCCCCCCCCCCCCCCCGGCCCAGACTTCTTGCACACACAAACAGGGAAAGTGCTGGTGGTTTTGGGGGGGGGGGGGGGGGTCCCCATCCACTAGCAAATTTGCAAGGGAGCTAAGTGTTCACACTAGCCATTCTTTTACGTAATCTTTTTAGGTATTTGGTTATAGATCCCTTTTACAGTTCTGTCTTTTTTGCGTGCAGACTGTTGGTTCCTCGTCTCTCAGGCAGGTGTACTCCGACTTCGAAGGAAAACTCCCAGTAAATTGCCACGAAGGACATGCTTGTAAAGGGGCAGTGGGCATATTCGTTCTCTTCTTTCCCCACCCCTCCCCCAAATGGGGGTCCCAGAACCCACACAGGGAAATGCCACTGTCCGAAACCACGGAATGGATAAATATAAACCGTTCGCTGTTGGCATCTAACCCTTGTGCTGGAGGAACATAAAACTGTTAAACGCAGTCACTATTCTCTAAGCCAGAAAGTCACACAAAGTTAGGTTTTATAAAAACCCGAAGCGGCCCATGTGACATGAAACGTTTGAGAATGAATGTGAATAAAACCAGAAAAGATCGAGTACGAAACGACGTGATCACAAGAACTGTTGAAACAACACCCATCGTCACATTTATTGAGAAACAAAGAATGAAATGGTTTAGTCATCTAATGACAATGACACCAACGATGCCAGCAGCAAGAGCGTACAACCTGAAAATCGAAAAATCAAGAGGCAGGGGAAGACCAAGAATATGGATTGTAAGAAATCACTGACACCTTGAGACTGCATAACATTGCGGCATATTAAGCGACTGAGTGCGCCCTGGCCCAGTACCGATCGTCTGATGAACTGCGAAGCCAAGCGGCAGAAGCAGATATTGACAAAAGAAAAAAAAGTGTATTTCTATGTTATTTCTCCTCCACAAGAAGGACATATCTAAAGCTATTGCTGATTACTGCTTGATTTTATGATTTTAGGCAATTTTGCAAGAAAGAAATGACATCCGAGGAAATCTGAACATCGGAGAAGATTGGCTAGTAGGCAGTATCTCGTCTCAGAGGCTGAAATATTTTGGCTATACCAAGTTCTACAACGAATGTGAACAAATAATGGCAGAAGGCGTGGTGCCAGCAGGGAGGGACAGGGGCCAACCAGCACGACGAAAAATGGACAAAGAATGTAGGTGACATTCATGGTACGAGAGTGCATCAGGCGTGAGCGCTGACTAGAGACCAAGTTTCTTTGAGGTAAACCGTCGTGAAGAGCGACGTAAAGGACCTGGTAATGACGATTTTCCCATTGTACTAAACGGACAGCGCAACATAGTATCGTCGAAATATACGCAAGGCGGTCTTCTGTCAGGTCTCCGTTATCTGGAATCGAACCAAATATTTCGTTAATTGCGAATCGCGTTTGCCAGTCGATTGCTCCTAGCAGTGGTGGCAGAAGATGTGGAAAGAAAACTATAAGGTGTGATCTACTATACTCTCCCCAGCCGAGCTAGGTCACGGTGCATTGATATATTTTTAAGACTCGTCTGCTGTCTGGCTTGTCTTGCATTTACGTTTTTCATTCCAAAAAAAGAAAATGCCTGTTGCAGCTCTCTGTAGGGGAGTTGTGGGTTAGACCCAGTTTGTAAATATTTTTTGTAATGTTAAAAGCGCTGGCGTGCTTAAATATACAACACACATTGCCGAACACACCTCTAGCAGTGTGCGAAGGTCGGGTGACTGGAGGTCGACTAAACAGGAGTGAGCTAGTATGTACCGTTGGGAGATTCTTGTAAAACTTAAACAAAAATAAGGGATCTCAGGAAGTTCTAGGGCGCCTCCCCCCTTTCCTCCCATATAAAAACGGTTACCCTAACTCGAACTTCTCCAACCCACACTGCCCTCCAGCTCCGACTGTATTCCCAAGGTCCCCGCTGGACTCCATATTTCCCTGCTCCCTCCACCTGTCAGGTCGTAGATTCCACACTTCTCGGTCACCTTAGGTCATCTAATGTCACAGCTCACGCCGTTCTGTCCACGGGAGGAGGTCGGGAGAAAAACTGACACCGTTTCCACAAAGAACAAGCAACGCCACCAGGCGAGCGTTCAGGTTTCCGTTAATATTTGATTACTGAAATGAACCGGCAACGGACTAATGGAGAGTGGGAGATTTGGCCTCCATTGCTGTCGCATCCATTAAAAATTAACTTTGTAGCTACTGTGAGACAATCGAGTTACGGGCCATTGATTAAGTTAGCGGCGAGTGGCAGAGGAGGATGGGGACATTTTTTGTGTGTCGTTTGGCGGCAGTGCCTGAGCTACAGTACTCCAGACATTAAGAATAATCCGACTGGTCTCCCCGGCAGTAGTAGCTTCGGCAGTAGCAGACGTGTGTGTTAATTTTATGTTATCGTATTAAACAGTTAGTTGTGTGTGTATCCTTAACTTACAGAACGTTACAGAGCCAACCCCAGCACGTCCTGGCTGTGTGTACTACTACAGCTGCTTTTTGTAGCTACTGCTGCTGCTGCTGCTACTACTACATGGTTTTTAACGACGATGTTGGATACTTGTTATAATACTTCTACTATTACTACCACCATTACTATTGCAGGTAGTCAGAGAGAATTACACCAGGGACTGTTGAAGGGGAGAGAACAAGAGAGATAGGGAGTAAGAGAGAGAGAAAGGAGAGACGGCAGGGAGCGATAGGGTGGGCAGGGAGCGAGAGGGTGAGCAGGGAGCGAGAGGGTAGGCAGGGAGCAAGAGGGGAGAGAGAGAGAGAGAGAGAGAGAGAGAGAGAGGGTAGGCAGGGAGCAAGAGGGTAGAGAGAGAGAGAGAGAGAGAGAGAGAGAGAGCGCAATCCTACAACAAACATGAGAATCGTGCTAGATAATCCTAAATATAATGAACAGTTTGCAATACAACCACTGACTTTAATGAACAATTAAAAAAAAATATTGAACAACTGTATGTCAATATTATAGACAACAAATTAAGTGCATTCTAGTTTTACTCATGAGATTAACGCATCATTTAACGGCATCTTCACCAAGTACCTAGGCAACTAGCGCTAAGACTCTGGAAATAAGAATCTCTCATGCTTTGCAAAAGATATAACAGAAAAGTAACACATAGCTGGGGCATACAGAGGGAATGGCTGAGGACAGAGGCAAAAACTGTACACACAAGGAAGTTGAATGGTCGTAGGCTATGAAGCAAAGTAGAAGTAAATCTGGAGTTCACATATACCACAAAGGAATACTGAAAGACAAGACAGCAAAGAAAACATGTCTTAATATAACCTCTTCTCAACCAAGAGCTGGTTGAACGAGACAACAATCTTCAAAAACGGTTACTGCAGACCACGACGATGATGGAGGGATAATTTCCAGGCAGACCAAAAAACACTTGAAGACACCAATTGGAAAAAGAGGGCCAGTCAAAGATTAATGCAGACAGTTGATATCTGCAGCAAGGAACCGCAATGGCCCAGAATGCTAAAGAAGAAGCAGAAGAAAGAATCCTTTTTTGCTCCTTTTGCACCAGTGACTCACCAGGTATAGGATGCTAAATGCATATTTCTTTCAGGGCAGGGCTATTTAACTCAGTTTATTCAGGGGCCAACATTGTGAAAATGTGGATCGTTACAGGCCCTAACCCCTGGCATAGATTATTATTACAATACAACTAGTCATGATCTGCGAGCCACTTGCTAGGCCTCGGCGGACCAAATCTAGCCCGCGGGCTTCCAGGTGAATAGCCATGTTTTAGACCAATCGGGTCCTTTGTGGGTGATGTAGTCGACATCATGTAGGCTGCTTTTCACTTACCAGGAGACAAGCTAGTACCCATTTAAGGCAGGGTTGATCTTGCAGCCAAAGTCAACGAACAACCAAGACTTTCCACCAAAGTTTACAGCCGGTCAATGTGAGAAGAAGGCATTCATTCTTATTGTCATGTATTATGTGAGTTGTACCCCACCAGGACATCAAACAAGCGATAAACACCAGGTGACACAAAGTGCCACAATGCAGATGAGGATCACCCATGGAGATTTTCTGGAAACCCTGTTCAGCAGTTAAGCCATATTTCAGGCCCGGCTATATATTTTAGGGCCCCTGGCAAAAGCCAGGGTGGGGCTTCTTTAACTAAAAATTGCATTCAAGTTTACTAAAATGGAAAAGTAACATTTGGAACAAAACAAGCTGCATAAGCTACTGGATCCGAATTATGTGTCTGTCAGCTAAGGACAATCTCTGTCATAACATTAATTTTCAGATATGGTATGGCAATATGTGTGACAGCAACTGTGACTCTGGTCATTGGGAATGCGCTCTGTAATTCTGAGATGTCAGGTTCAATACCAGCTGCGGGCAATTTGACAGCAGAGATCACCTTGTGGTGGTTTTAACACTGATATCCAGAGATGACCGTTCAGAGGTAACGGCAAACTACAGAATGTAACATTACCTAATGAAATTTAAAAAAAAAAAAAGCCAAACAATGCTAGGGTTTGACAGGCAACTGGAAAAATATATTTTCCACTTTCTTTTTAGCTTCTCCCAAAGCCAAAATAAAAATTATTCATTCATTTAATTCCTCTTTCTTTTCTGATTTAAACACTAATTTCTTACCATCATTTAGATGATTATATTTTCTCACGATCACTCATACAGTTCAACAACAAATGTAACCTTTTTGTTGGTTTAATGGGGATAAAAAAGTATATAAAAGAGAACAAAATTATTTATTAATTTTAAGCCGTCACTGAAGTGGGTCATCTGTGGGATCTACCAGGAATCATCATCTCCATCACTGTAAGGAGAGGCAGCACAGTTTAAATCACAATATGTAAGGAACGTATATAAAAATATATCATATTACAGAACATCTATCTGTTCCTTTCTGTTCAACATTCTGTTTCAGATTTGTTTTTGTTTTTTTGTTTTGTTTTTACATGATGTCTACAATAGATATTTGATTGATTCCTTATACATCATTATCATCAGGTGCCATGCAAGCTGGCGCAGGCTTTCACACATCTCCACAGATCTCGGTTTTTGGTGTTTTGGATCAATTCCACTGATGATATTGCTCCATGCCACTGTCTTACACCATCCATCATCATTTCTGTTGGGTCTGCCTCTATGTCTTCTACCAGTGATCTTTCCAGTCGCACAATATTGTCCAGTGCTCCCTTTCTGACCACATGACCACTGAACTTTGTCTACTTTTCATTGTTGTGTATAATGTTATACTTTCAGGCATTTCCAGGCAATCACTGTTAGTTTTTTCTTATACATATAGAGGAATATTTTTGCCATTTAATCATATACCTGTGATCTTTTTTTTTTTTCACACTCAACAGCTGTAAACTCTGGAAAAAGTCCTGGTTGATAAACACACCCCACATTGGACATTTTTTATTTTATTTTAAAGCCCCTGTTGTCAGGGGCCTTAAATATAACCCTAAGGTTTAACAGGGGTTCTCTTTCAAATTGTTGCACTTTGTGTCACCGGGTGTTAATCGCTTGTTGTGCAGTCCTGGTGGGGTTGAATGTCCCTCACACCTAGTTGTTCGTCTATTCTGTCTTTGGGACTGCAGGTACATCTGGCTGGTGTCACCATTACAAGTGCCATAATTATAACTTCTTAGGAGGTTGAACGGGGTAACTAGTATCTGTCTTGATGGTCTGCCATTCAGACTGAGTATTTTCGAATCCTAGGATGGTATAATAAACCTCTAGGTAGGGTCTGGAAAGGATGAATTGACCGATTGATCCACCTTCCCATGTACAGATTTTGAGAGCATGGCAGGGAACCCAGAACCCACATGGTCATATGAAAATGTTTTTCACTTGCCTCTTGTCATCCACAGCAACCGACAAATCCTCAGACACTGACTGGTGTGGTGATTTATCCTGTATAGATGTATATACAATATAGATATATTCTCTTGTAACATTTCCAATCTGACAATCTGCATTTTTTAGTGTCTTAGCATGGAATGTATTTTGAAGAAATCTGCGACATTCATCGTGGTGGGGAAAAGGGAGGGCCAGGGGCTGTTGGGGGGGGTTCTGGGGGGGGTTGGGGGGGGTGCTTGTATGCACAGAAGTCTTCTCAGTGAGTTTTGGTTTGAGGTTTGAAATATGGATCAACATCATGGCACACGGGTAGTAACCCATAAGAGCTCTGTTCCTCTTTTAACTCAAGTCTGAGTCTGAAGAAGCTCAGCACAGTGCACAGGCTCTGTAGCACCGGCAAGGATCCTGAAATACTTTGGGTAGATTTTAAACTCCAAATTTTGGCGGGGCAGTGGCGTTAGGCTACTTTTTTCAATTTCCAACTGACAAGGCGTTTTTTTACGCGTGCAACCATGCCACCCCCAGCGTCTGATCTCACTACCCAGAGACCAAGGAAATTATTATAAGTCCAAGTCCACATGAAAAGTGAGTTTTGGAAAATGGCCTAACATATGGTGTCAGGACATTGTGTATGCACCACTGCACAGTGATGTTTCCCCACATCCTCCCCAAATGGTCCAGACTGTGTCCTAAAATTCTGCTATTCCTTCCTATACGATGATGCTGCCCCAACCGATGTTCAAAACCTCAAGGATGCAGTTATCAGCATATTGTTTGTGTGGACATCTGTTCATCCAGATTCTGCCATCAACCCTTTTTTAATTAATCTTAACTCGTCTGCCATGCCTTTGATGCCCCCCAATGTGAACACTGCTCACTAAAGTGTTTTCTGGATGTGAAATTGTGTTTACCTTCATTTCTTACCCCCCAAAAAAATATGGAGTAATCAATAAAACACAGCCAGGGTGAAGCATTAAGTGGAATACATTCCCCAGGACCTAAAAAAAATGTATTGGGTAGTGACTCATGCCATGACCTCTATCATGGAGGCTTAAAGGAAAATTGGGAAGTGTGAAAACAGGACAACTATGCATCACATTAACTATACTAGTTGGAAAAGTGACATTTACAGGGAGTAGGACCCAATAGAAAGTGTCGGTTTTGTTGTTTCTTGGGGGCCAAAGGCAAACACAGAAGAAGAAGAAGAAGAAGAAGAAGAAGAAGAAGAAGAAGATGAAGAACAAGAAGAACAAGAAGAGCCCAGCAAACATGAAATAAAACCATGAGTTGTCCTGACTACTATGAACAAGGGACATATTTTAAAAAAAAAATACTTACCCCGGTCTGTCCTTCATCCCAAAAATCCACAGTCTTCTTGGTCATCTGTTTGGTGATACCAACATTTCAATTAAACACATTGTTCATCTAGATGTACTATGTCAATAAGTGAAGACAGTCAAAGTTTACTGTCTAACAAAAAGCAGTTATTCATACTGGAAGAGACTAGGGCTTCACTACACTCCTTATAACAAATGTGAGTACACTGTATTCAACCTTCATTGTGGAGGCGGCACATTATAAAAAAAAAAAAATAAAATTCACAACAGCCAACAGACACAATGCTCATCTTCATGTACTATGTCAATAAGTGAAGGCAGTGGGTTGGATTAGTTTGATTTTCTAATTACTACTTCTTTTCTCTCCTCATGGAATGCCTCACAGCATCACAGCTTTTCAGTGTCTCTGATATTTCCGCGGTCCATGTTCTGCATGGTCGACCTCTGGCTCTGTTACTGCTGTATCTGTGTAACACTGCTCAATGTGGTGTCATGTGTGCTGATGATCTTATTACCTGGCCAAACCATCTGATCTTTTGCCTAGCAATAAAGTTTAGTATTGGTACTGTGCCAACTCTCCTCCTGATAAACTCGTCCCTACGTCGATCTTTCCTTGTTAATAACACAATATGTAAACACGTCACTTCTGTTGTGGCTGTTTTTCTTCTCTTGTCAACGTTTGCTTTCTACAAAAGACGTGGCAGTTGACTGCAGCCATGCGAGGTATGTTGTGATGTGAAGACTCAGGCTGTCAGTGGCTCCTTGACTCTGTCTTCTCCTGAGTTTCCCTCTGCCTCCTGGTGTCTTCATGTTGTATGCTCTCACTGCTGGCATCATGGGATTTATTCTAATTATGTGGCCAAACCATTTCAGTCTTTGTTTCTTAATGAATTTCATAATGGGTATTGTTTCATAATGGGTATTGTTTCATAATGGGTATTGTTTCATAATGGGTATTGTTTCATAATGGGTATTGTTTCATAATGGGTATTGTTTCATAATGGGTATTGTTTCATAATGGGTATTGTTTCATAATGGGTATTGTTTCAATACTTCTTCTAAATGTTTAATTTTTTGTAGGATCTCTTCTGTTCACAACCCTTCTATGGCATTTCTAACAGCTATTTAACAGAAAGCAATTTTACACAATGCTTGTACCATGTTATAAACATGAGCAGCCATGGTTCGACCAGTGCTTCGAGAAGTTATTTATCTCTGAAGTTCTGAAGAGAATGACAAGACTCCTTTGCCACACAGGCCTGAAGGTTACACCAGGCTGGTGTGTCAAATTCAACAGGTGCCCCAATTTGGTGGCTGAACTTGGTATTAGGGGGTAGCCCTTCTGGCTTGCCATCCTCAATGAGAGATTTGTAATCACAGGGAGGTTAAACCATCAGGAAAAAGCCCGGAGCAGAAAAAACACAAGAAGGAGGGAAAGAAACCAGTTGTAAAAACTTTTCAGCTGCTCACCACTTGTACCTCACAAGAAAGTGGGCACATCATGATGAGACAATAACTTAAGTATGCTATTCCAGCTAGAGGAGAGGAGAGATCGGGGGGTGACTAAGAAGGACGGTGTTGTTTTGAGGACCATCTTGAATTCACACAGAGTGATTCAGTGAATATCTTCTTCTTTTTCTCTTCCACCATATACCTCATTAAGGTGTTAGGGGGGTGTGGGTGATGTAAGAATCGTTTGTGCGCTTTTTCCAATGCATTGTAAAAGTTGGTGTTCATTTCTGTTAGGTCGCTCCTGATGGTGTCGCTCCATCTCTCGCATGGTCTTCCCCTTGCTCTGTGTTCATTATATTTCTTCAGCGTGGCTCTCTGTGGCAGTTGGCAGTTTCAATAAATATGCTCAAGAAAATCCAGGATGGATTCTCTCACTGAATGCAACAAGAATAACTTGCTTTTGTTCTGGGCTATGTAGGTTTTCGAGGCAATGAGCATGCAGATTATTTAAAGAATACATCGTTTGTTATGACTGGCCCAGCACTGGACAGAAGTGATTAATTAATGCAATGCCAGATGCAGATCACAAGAACATGCAGGATAGTCCACATTGGTGGAAACTGGAGTGCAACCTGCAGCAGCCAAACTTAGGTTAATCAAAACAAATCAAGCATAAATAGTGTTCAATGTTGAATCGACATCATAGCACTTGGGACACTCCCAGAAGTTCTCCGTCCCCCAATCTTCAGCAGCAAGCAAAGAGTTCTAATTCCAGTGGTACCAGTAACTGTCTGATTTTACATCCATCTCGCCTTTTCCTCGAGTGCTGAGCGTCGGCCAGATCCCCTGGTAACTCCCTGTAGCACATTTTGCTCAGACTGTAATGATCTATTTCAACTCCACACTGTTTACTCGCCCCCAAAGGGTCCTCACAACATCTAGCTTGTCATATCTGGCTGCTCATTTCCCAACACACCATCAAGACCTGGAGAAAATACCCAAAGGACGATAACTATATGGGACCTCTGTGGTGATGCTTGCCACTCTGAGGGAGAAATGCTTTTCGACACCTTTCTCAACATACTCTGTGATTAAAGTTACATGTCTGTACAGCTGATTCTCAATCAGTGGAAGGCAGCAGTGACTGCCTCAACCTCCATTCTCAAACTAGACGTTGTGATGTCACAAGCCAGGCTTTGTTGCACTAAGTGACGTCCATTCGCTTTTGCTATGAACCCCCATCCAATTCATCTACCTCTCAACTCAGAGCCATCTGTATAGATAGTGTTGAAGCACCTGTGGATCAGTGCAGTGATAATAGTCCTTACTAATTACTGGGGAGATTCTGTAACAGAAATGACTGGTATATGAGAAAGAACTGGTGGTGCCTTATGTGTGTGCAACTACTGATCTGTTGTAACTGTTGCTTCCATAGATGATGAATTGCATTTCCAGTGTTGGACTGTTTGTGTTTGTACTTCTGAAGGCTGCCTTAATGCATGTGTATTGAAATTTTACTGTCATCTGTGTTATTTTTTTTTTTCAAAAGGGACGGTGATGTACCAGAAGATTTACAGCCAACAAATAAAAAATATGTGACATCGACAAAACCTACCTCTTCTTCTTTTTGTTTCAGCTCCAGAACCCTGGCCATGTACTCTTTCATTACAGGGTCAATCTGATCATCGCCTTCATCTGTCTTCACAGCCACAGAATCCTTGTCAACCTGACAGAATAATAATAATAATGAAATGTCAAAGGAAAATAAAAAAACAGCTGAAAACTATCATCTTTTAGTAGCAAGTGCTTCACAAAACATCTCTCGCAATACAAATCCAAGGCTTTGGGGTTGAGATATTGAGAAATAGGGAAAGGAAAAGGCGGCGGAACCAACAGTCTGCTTGCAAATATTCTGGATATGTGAAACGGATGTGCCCGCAATATTCAGGTGCTGGAACAAGACTAAAGTCTAGAGGTGGACAAACAACCAGAATTTTATGCTGAAGTTACAGTCAACTACTGGTGAACCCGAAGAAGGGCATTTTATTATTATTTGTTAACTCTTTAAGGCCCAAACAACGGTGTGAGCGTAGTTTGAGAAGTTTCGTTCTGCCCAAACAACGGTGTCATCGTCAATCATGTTTCTCTCACATTTTGCTTCGCACGCGCGTTCGTACTAGTTTCTAATGTTTGGAGGTACAAATAACCTATTCAGGGAAAGTCACTCTGTCGAATTCCTTTTAGTTTCATTTCTTGGACTAAACCACATGTGGATAATTTGAGAGAGTAAAACATTTTTACCAGTGAAGCCTAGCGATCAGCTGTTCGGAATTTAGCGATTCTAACGAGTTTATTACACAATGTCCCATACTACCGTATTTATGGTGTAAGACAAGAAAAGTGCTCTAAACAAAGAGATAGTACTATACTATGGCTAAGCTACATTGAAATCATCGCAGCTACAGTCTGTAAATAACTGTACAAAGTGAATAGTAAATAGTGTGTGTTATGCCTCATTTTTCTGCAATTTTTTCTCTAAAATTTTGCTTAGCACTCGGTGGGAACTAAGAGCCCCTGAGTGTTAAACTAACCCAGAAAGTTATCATAACTTTAGAATATGTAAGGAAATTGAACAAACTTTGAATTATTGTTCTCAAATTTGGATATTTACTATTCTTGTGGCTGCAAAACCATGGTAAGTGAAGAATTTTTTTGTGAAATGTTGTCCTTGTGAAATTAACACCTGCTGAATTCTTCTTTTCCACTAACTATTACAAAATAAAACAAACACTTATCATCAGTTTCAGAATGTACACTCATTTCTCTTTTAAAAAATATATACTGTTTTAGGGATTAGAAGTATATTACAATCTCTACAGCCTTTCTTGTACACCCACCCCTTTGCCATTTTTGTAAAGGGAAATTAATGTGGGCCAAGTCTGTCAAAATTCATGGGCCTGAAAGAGTTAAACCAATCAACTTTGGACATTTTCTGCAAAGATTCTTGATAGGCAAGGGAGATAATGAAACCCAGAAAAAAACCAATGAAACACTATACCTGGTCATGCTGCTCCTCTTCCTCCTCCATCTGCTGAAGAAGTTGTCTCTCTTGCGATCTTTGCTTCTGCTGGCTCAGTTCCACTTCTGTCTCTCCTGGTTCGTTGGTATGTTTGTCTGTTGATGGAATATTTAACAAATAAGTTTACTGAACAGGTATTGAAATAGATTAAATAATGATCACTGATTTAAGAATCATCACTGCTTACCTTCCACTTCAGTAATGGAATTTTTCGTTACTTGAAACTAGGGCTGTACCGAATATTCGCTTCGTATTCGCTTCGGGGCTGAATAGTGGAGCTAATAACTATTCAGTATTCAGCCGAATAGTTGAGGTTGGGCCGAATACGAATAGTGATTACCTTATACACGGTTCTGCATACACTGCGATGGACTGAAATAACTCCTTCATTAACACAATAATAGTTGCTGTTGCCTAAGTCTGTTGTAGCCGGGAAAACTGCGTGGTACAGCACATTGCAAGGTCTTTGCCTGCTGACTCGACAGAGGCATTACAGCAGAGGTTCTTAAACTGGGTGCGTATGCCAGGGGGTCCAGCGGCGAAATCAAGAAAAGTCAGCTATAAATTGTGACATTATTAAAGAAGGAATGAAGATACTTTAAAGTTACAATTTAAATTGTCTTTCTTCGCCACTTAAAAAAAAACAAGTTTTTTTCAAAGTGTATCATAGTGCCAAAAATGCCAACCGCAGAGTGCTAAAAATTGCCTTTGTATTTATCTTGTGGTGGGCCGATCCTCCATCTGTATTTGTGAAGGTGCAGCGGATAAGTAAGGCTATGATTACATTTTGGCTGGAGTTTTAAAGTGGAAAATGTGGTCTGTACAATAGCAACTGTTAGCCTTGTCAAGTAAGCACTTATATTTAAAGGCAATGCATTGTGAGTCCTGGACAATAGGTAGGCAGGCCAAACCATTTCTTGAGGCCTCAGAGATGTGGTTTTACAGAACAATGCTTAAAATATCTTGGACAGCCAAAAAAAAAGCAACCAAGAGGTTTTGAAAGAGGCAGGAGCCAGAAGACAACTAATCACAGACAACAGGAGACAGTCAACATTTTTTATGAGAAGAGAGGAAATGGAACATGTGGTGACCACTGGAAAGATCTGTGGAAGGAAGGATAGAGGAAGACAAAGAGAGAATATTCTTGACAGTCTTGTTGCATGGCATGGAGGTGTGTCAGCACACGAACTAATACATGCTGCAGGAGATCGCAGATTGTGGCGAGGCATAATCGCCAAAGCTAGTAGGCAAAGCACCTGATGATGTTGAAACACTATTTGTATTCGGCCGAATAGTTGGTCCCGCTATTCGTAAATCACTATTCAGTACAGCCCTACTTGAAACCCTACCCTGGCTTTTGTCGGGGGCCCTGAATATAGCCAGGCCATGTATGTGGCCATAATGGCTGAAAGGGGTTTCTGGGACCTACCTCTCCATGGGTGATCTTCATCCACATAGTGGCACTTTGTGTCACCGGGTGTTTATTGCTTGTGTGATGTTGTGGTAGGGTACAACTATCTACCTACCTACCTACCACTGCTTTCCGCTCCTTATCCCACAGCAAATATCTTAGGGCTGACTGTTCAAGTAGCAGCACACCAGTTGTGCACACCTCAAACTTTTTCTCCCGTAGTCCTTTCTTGCCATTTCCAAACTCATGCAACATTACAATATGTTTCATCTAACATCATATTTGCGAGCAGCACAAATGCTTTGTCCACTGTAGCTATCAACAACAAAAACTGCTAGTTCATTCCCTTGAAGTCCTGCATGTTCCTGACTGTAAAGCCAAATGAATGGATGAAAGTTAAACATTTAGTTGCTTATCCTTAACAGGACATTTCAGAACCCACCCAAGCCCTGTTTGGTTTTATTGTCAATTTTTACATTCAGCTTCTGAACAGTTGGCTTTCGATACCCTTGTTGAAATCAACTGGTCTGCTGTCAAATCGTCCACAGCTGAAACAGAACCGAGTACCTCAGAGTTACGAAGCACGGTCACAATGCCTAAGCCACACACGCCGAGGAATGGATTACCTACATGAATTAATTGACTGATTTACAGACTGTAGATGCAAAATAGACAGATAGGCAAAGGCATAAAGGTAGAGCCATCTTGTCCCTGAGCAAACTTGAAAGATACAGATTAGCATGGGCCCCCTATGCTCAAGCAGCCCTGGGACCCACAGGTTAAGATGGCACTGCATCAAGCCAACACTGCATCAAGCCAACACTGCATCAAGCCAACACTGCATCAAGCCAACACTGCATCAAGCCAACACTGCATCAAGCCAACACTGCATCAAGCCAACACTGCATCAAGCCAACACTGCATCAAGCCAACACTGCATCAAGCCAACACTGCATCAAGCCAACACTGCATCAAGCCAACACTGCATCAAGCCACCACTGCATCAAACCAACACTGCATCAAGCCAACACTGCATCAAGCCAACACTGCATCAAGCCAACACTGCATCAAGCCAACACTGCATCAAGCCAACACTGCATCAAGCCAACACTGCATCAAGCCAACACTGCATCAAGCCAACACTGCATCAAGCCAACACTGCATCAAGCCAACACTGCATCAAACCAACACTGCATCAAGCCAACAATTGGAGAGACCGACTGAAACTTAAAATGCAATGTTTTATGGCATAAGCAGTAGGACAGAAAGTAGAAGAAAGAAAGAAGAATCAGAGGTTAGGTTTGCTGAAATTGGATATTTTGGGTCAAAAAGTGTAGATATCACAGCCTAGCTGTATATCCACAATAACCTTAATGTGCCAACCACCCTTTTAAATGCAAGTTAAGAAGATAACAATTATACCTGTTTCTTTCTCTCCTTCACCTTGCTTTGCTTCCCAGGCAGAATCAAGAGAAACAGGCGCGGCAGCAACAACTGGGTTGTCAGGAACTGACCAGGATGCTGTTTTTTCTGAAGCCACATAGTGAAATGATTCACGGACCACAATCTCTGCTCTGTCATCAATAGCTACTGGAGGCTTTTTACCTGAAACACAAGGCAATGGGTGAACAGAGGTTATGGAGCAAGATGGATGCTTGAACCTGTTGTCAAGAATATATCAGATTAAATAGTGTGCATACAAATAAGCAGATCTGTAAAATGAAAGTGCAAGCAAAGCATAGCATGCTTCTAGAACAAGACCAAAGTTTTAAAGTGGATGAAAAACCACAGGAGTTTACAGCTAGTGAAAGCAAACAAGGAGAATTGTTTATCATCATTATGTGCCCTGCCAACTGGCGTAGGCGCTCATGCGTCTCCACAGATCACAATTCCTGGTTGACTGGAACAGCTCTCTTGATGATATCCCTCCATGCCATTGTTTTAGCCCATCCAGCATCTGTGTTTCTGTGTGTGTCTGTATGCATGCAAGCCTATATGTATAAAGTCGAATATGGGATTATGAGACTGACGTGCGACCTACTGAGCTACCAAGGCTTCAGCCTATATGTAGATATGTGCGCATGCATGTATGTATGTATGCAGGTATAATTTGTGTGTGTGTGAGAGTGGGCAGATGTGTGTATGTGGGTGTGTGCATGCATGTATTTTACCATCCATGCTTTTGTGTTTTCTTCTTGAACATGATTTCGTGATAAAATACAACTGCTGTGTGAAAGAAGGATGTTTAGAAGGGCCAAACGTAAGATGGGCCTGAGTGCCCAATTTGTAACTCTTTGAAAATAAAGTTTGCTCATTCATAATTACAACTGAGCCTTCTATTAGAAAACTGAAGAAGAAAACAAAATGTTTCTCAATGACAAATCAATCAGGGGGTAGGGTCACATCAGAAGGGGGGTAATGACATTTTGAAACGCCGGGGGTTTCAATGGCCACCACCAAATAGCCAAGTTACATTATGTTATCGGCTGGTTAGTTAGTCTACGGAACCTCACTGCACGTCAAACCATTCAGTCCATAAGTAAATCCTCAGTAAATCCCTCAGTGTATAGCAGCTGATGACATCAGTTCAATGTTAGTTTCTTAATTCTTCTTTGGCTTCCTGCTTAGTGTTCTTGTCTTGCCACACCCATTTTAACTTGCTGTTCTTGCAGTCTGGTCATGGTTACAGTTTCAATTACTTCGTTCTTGCAAAGGTCTTATTTTTCGTACAGCATTCAGTATATTAGAGTGGTCCATAGTTCTTCTGCCCTTCACAGCCTTACCAGCAAGCCTAACATCTTCCTCATTTCCTTGAACACCTACAGGCCCTGGTAGGAAAATTAAACTGAAATCTAAAAAAAAAAAAAAAAGTCAGCGGCAACCATCTCTATCTTACTGAGCATACTCAATGAGTTATAGGTTTAATCTGCACCCAATGGTCAATTGGCCGCGTGATGTTGACCACATCACCCACCAAATGCCAATTTGTCTATAAAATATAGGTCTAGCCCTATATGCCCAATACGCCTGAAGGTGCACAAAAGGGTCCTTTACTTGTACAATGGCCAAACATATTTACTTCCCAGAGGTAGATGTTAAGGTGAGGCAACACGGATGTCTAAGCACATTTAAAAAAAATCCACAGATAAGGATTTGAACAGAACAAACCGGGACTTAAAAAAAAAAATACAAAAGTGCACATGAGAAAGATCTTCTTCTTCTTCAGCATTCTGAGCCCTTAAAGTTCACTGCTGCAGATATTACCTGCCCCACTCATCTCTCTGGCAGGCCTTCTCTTTCCAGTAGGTGACAGCAAGTGTTTGCAGGTCTGTCTGGACATTATCTCTCTGTCATCTTCTTCGTCCGCCTCGTGGTCTACAGCCATTCAGCTCCCTTGTGTATTTATTTTTACCTCTCTGTCAGCTTCCCTCCTCTCAATATGCCCCAGCCATTTCAGTCTATTAGCTCTCATGATGCCAGTGATCAATGGTGATTTAAACAGATTATGAATTTTGTTGTGGCATCCGTACCGTGATCAAAACCCACTGCTGGCTGCATGGATTTTTATCGTGGTATGGGGCGTCGTAGGTCGACCCAGCATAAAATGGGTACCAGGATAGCTGTCCTGGGCCCCCGTGTGGGTTCCGGGGCCCCATTGTGGGGAAAACAAGAATAGACCCACTGCCTCCCCAAAAGCATGTCGTAAGAGTCAACTAATTGGGGAGCTTCCTTTGAAGTCGGAGTGCATCTGCCGGAGAGGCAAGGAACCAACAGTCTGTATTCAAGAGAATGAGATCTGTAAAACTGATGCACACGCAACACTCAGGTTCTCAAGCAAGACTGCAGTTCAGTAGTGGACGAGCAACCAGAACCTGCCGCCAGAGTTTACAGCTGGTGAACGCGAAGAAGAAGAAGAAGAAGCTGTCCTGGGTAAGTAGAGACGGCCGGCCTAATGCTGACCACATTACCCACCTAGTGCCGATGGTCTGACAAAATATGGGGCTCTTCCCATATACCAGATGCGCCTAAAGGCGTGACAAGGCATCTTTACTCCTTACTTTTGTTACTATGAACTTCGGTGTTGCTTCTCACTTTTCATTCCCCGCTATTTACACCTTTGATTCATTGTAAGACTGTTTTCAAAAATCTGTCAGATAAGCTAAGAAAATCTGGCAGCACTGACCTTCATCACTTGACACTGACCCTGTGACTATAATAATGCCTGGTGACCCAGGTCGCTGCTCCAGGTCATCAACTGTAATTGGTCGCATCTTTACTCGCCTTTCTTCCTCTTCACTTTGTAAAGACACATCAATAATTAGTAAAACAAACAATTTAATTAAAAACAGAAGTAAGCATCATATACCTTATTATCTGATGATGTCGTTCCACGATCCCTTCTTATCTTCAACATCATCATTAAGATAGTCAAGTTTAATGTTGAAGTCATCTGATGATGTCATTCCACTATCTCCTCTTATCATAATCATCATCATCATCATTAGAGTCAAGTCTGGTGTTGAAGTCATCTGATGATGTCACTCCGCATATCCACTCATCATCCCCATTATCATGGTAGTCAGTAAAATCTGTTTTTGAGGTCATCAGATGAGGTCATGCCACTTCCCTTGCCTTCTCGTTAACATCACACAATTGCTTAATTGATCTAGTAGCCTCTAAATAACAGTCACATGTACCACTGAGCAGACAATGCCACTTCTAAGTGAGTTCACAAACCTGTATGAAAGATAAACCCTCAGGAAGATAAGGGGAAAAAACAAGACATTAACCCTTTCGCTGCTATGGACGACTTTTCTCGATTTCCCGTACGCTGCTACGCCCGTCTTTGGACGTTATTTTTTTTCTTGACCCCCAGTGCTATGGACGTCCTAAGCCGTTTTTGGACTTTTCTTACAGATTTCTGTTACCTCGTATTTTATTGGCTGAAGGGCAATATACATTAGCTATATTTAGATTAAACTGACCCATTTACATACGATTATCACCCGAAGGGTGATAGCTCCGTTAGTCAAGTTTGTGGGGCACCATCGTGCCTCTGACTTGTCACCACTCGGACCAACCACACAACCCCCCAGGGTAAAATTTTTTAGGTGTACAAAACATAGCCCTCAACGCGGACGCATCTTTTGCGTTTAGAGGATAGAAAAGTATTGCGCACAGCAGAGACTTTTTTTTTCACATTGCTTTCACAGGGAGGACAACTATTTCCGGGAACGTAGCAGCGAAAGGGTTAAGGAACCTTGGGGTGAAACTTTCTGTGGAGCCTGTCATTGCCGTTTTCAAAGTCAAAATGGTAGATGTTGTAACTAACTCTCATGGGTACAAAATCAGCAATCAGAAGATTGAACATGCATGAATAAACAAATAAATGAATCAATAACTGTCATCACTGCACTTAGGACACCCCATTAGTGCTCCGTTGCCTCAATAATGAACAAAGAAAGTAATCCCCATAGTGATGGTGCCAGGTGCCACCTGATTGAAAGTTCACTTGTTTTGTTTTTCCCCTTTGTGGGTAGAAACTTGAATGGGAATGCCCAATGTACATTACAAACAAACCTAAACTGCTAGAAAGAAAAAGCATCTAAAGAAGAGTCTGTTTAAAAAAAAAAAATCATAAACTTACAGGTGTCTTTGATCGCTCCTTGTATGCTCTGCCATGGAGAAGAGATCACGCTGAGGCATCAATGGGGCACTGTTCTGTGTCTGTCTCTGTACTTTCGTACCCAGTTCAGAAAAACTATCTGTTGGGAGAGACTGTCAATTATTAGACATGATGATATTATCTGGGTCCATAAGGAAAGAGAAGAACTCTAACACTGCAATAGTCCATGCATGTAGTAGGAGGCAAATGTAAGCTCTTCTTCTTCTTCTTTGGCTGTAAGCTCTGGCGGAAAGTCCTGGTTTTTCATATATTTCGACTTTGGCTTTGTGCCAGGGCCTGAGTGTTGGTTGCATGTATATCTGTTTTAATTGTTTATTTGTGTGCAGTTGGTTGTTTCTTGCCGCTTGGGCCGACACACTCTGACTTTGAAGGAAGTCCCCAGTCAGTCAGCTCTTATACCATGCTTATTTGGGAGGCAGTAGGTCTATTCTTGCTTTCCCCACAATAAGGCCCCAGAACCCACACAGGAAAAACTAAAGCTCAATGAAGTACATTATCAGTGGGTAATCACTCAAGGATTTCAGCTCAACTGTGCAAGACTTGTATTTCCAAAAACTCATACTGATCTCCTGGCCTTCAGGAGCCAGCCTCTGAATCATAATTCTACATCCACTAGCAATCTACTGGAAATCTGTTTCTTTCATTTGGAAAAAAAAAAAAAAAAAAAATGGTGTCTCCTCTAAGAGAGGTTGCAAAAACAATATTAGACTGTCCCATGACCTGTGGATTTTTCCCTGTTTGGGGTAGGATATTAATAAAGCACCAAATAAAATTAAAACTTTTGGAAAAATTCATTCACTGACTGTCCTGTTGTGCCATTATATTCCTATAAATAAGCAGAGGGGGAACCTTTAAGGCCGTTAAATATTATGAATTAATCAAATAACAGAAAGTGTATTGATCGGCACTCATAGAAAGAAGTAGATAGATAGAAGTACACATTATATGCATATAAGGGTGGCAGACTTTTTCTACAATTCATTCTATCCTCTGCAGTGACTTTGTTTGCTTAGCTCCCTGACGTCCTCATTTCTTCAATCCCTAGAACTACTTCTTCACATTCATCTGCTGTAAACTTGGGCAGAAAGTTCTGGTTGTTTATCCACTTCTGGAATTCAGTCTTATCTCAGAACCTGAGTGTTGTATGCACGTCCCTGTTACAAATCTGGCTTACTTGTATGCACACTGCTGGTTTCTCGCCTCTCAAGCAGATGCCCTCCGACTTTGAAGGAAAGGTCCCTAACTGGTAGACTCTTAGGACATGCTTGTTAAGGGAGCAGTAGGTCTATCCTTTAATTTCCCAACAATATGGCCCCAAGCCCACATGGGAAATCCCTAAAATAATGCCTAGCATTAAACAACTATTTGATCACCTAGTGATAACGAAGCAAACGATGCCGGCAACAACGTATAACAGGAAAACAGAAAAAAACCAGAAGCAGAGGAAGTCCTAGAAGAATACAGATTGAGGAAGTCTCTGAGAGCACTTCAAAAAATCACAGCTTATGAAGCAACCGAGCACACCCTACTAGTCTGGCTATTGATCATAAATTAGATATTTACAAAACACAGCATTCGTTTTTGAGATCATCTTCATCGCACATCAAACATGGCCATAAGTGCTCCAGTCTCCATCTGAGTATGACTCCAAGTGTTTTTACGCTAACAACTCTCCCATTCTGTTCTGGCTGATGTAACGGCGGGTGGCCCCCACATGGTTTTCCAGTCTCGTGGCTCCAATTGGTACAGCCAGGGTATGTAGTCTATTCTGTGAAAAATCACTTTCCATGAAAGCCTTACAGCATTCAGTCTCTCATACGGCATTGATGTCTCTCCTGTCCATAGAAGGAAGATTCCTGATAGTCACTGCCAGCCAGAGCATCTGCTCTCTCATTGCCTTTCACACCAGCAGAACCTGGGACAAAAATGAAGGTGAAAAGCACAGAAACACAAAACACAGAAATAAGTTAACACTCTTATTCTCAATAACACAACATCACATAGACAACAACCAATTATATAAATAAACTGTGTCTGACCATTGAAATCGGGAACTCTCCTTGGGTGCTTGTAAGGAGTTGATGACATTGGGTTCTCAAATGGAATGGGGCTCTGTCTTGGAGACATCAGGCCAGGGTTCTGTCTAGGTGATAACATCTCAGGTTGTTGCAGGTCTCCTGAAAAAGAATCAGATATGACTTTGATTTTTCTGTTCTTCATTATGAAAGTTGAGTTGAGTCAAGAATTGACATCCCAGCACTCGGGGCATTCCTATGCATGCTCTGTCCTCATCTTCAGCAGCCAGCGCATAGTTACAATACTGATGGTACCGGTCACAATCTGGTTATATGCCCTTCCTCTGAGTGTAGTGTCAGACCCATTATGAGAGAAAAACTACAGTACATAGGGGATGCTGCTCATCTGATATAAATGCACTGTTTTTATAGATGACATTTTTTTTTTGGCTATAAGTTAACTGTCATATGGTGTAAATCGATTAGCAACTAGTTATTGGTTTTTTATTCTATTATCTACATCTTAGACATTATTTATATTGTCTGTCAATACTGAAAAATTTTAAAGCAAATCTTACCAGATTTTCCAGCATTTTGAGGTAAACTTGATGACCCAGTCAAAGGAAGAGCATTGATGTTTGTAATTCGACAGTGAAAATCATGGTATGCCTTCTCTAAGTTCTGGTGACAAGATTTGAAAATGGAAACATGAAAACTAAACAGAAATCAAGCTGACTTCAAAATGCATACTGAGGAAGTGAATAAACTGCAACTGTGAAAGAATACTGGTTCCTGCAGTGAGTCAATTATATATGTATTGGAATACATATATATACTGCTTGTCTTCACCAGAGGCTGTGTTATGAACTCATGAGTATTTTGATAGCACCAATGCTTTGTCTGCTCCCCCAGTAGGGTATGTAATTAATTATATGGATATGCTGAGCTTATGCTCATAATTGCCATGTTTTTATAATGACTGGCCAGGACAGTGGACAGTGTGCAACGTTCCTTGTGCAGTCATACTCATTATAAGTGCCAATGTACATAGACTGCACATGATTAAATGTAGTTGTGACAGTTACAGCTGTATCTGGGTGCTACGCTTTGCAATAACTTGTGTGGCTCACATGCAAGGAACTTTAATTTTCTTAAATTACTAGATTACTTGACACGGTTAACTGCTGAAGTTGATATTACTACTGAGTGGCTCTATACTGGACCTTGAGATGCTTCCTATCCTCAGAGCAGTCTATCCCTTCAGTTTAACAACAGTTCCTCAACAGCATGAAAGCTCGGAAACCATGCTTGGCCAGACAAAGAACAAAAGAAGGCAAGTTCCTGGAAGCAGAATCAAGGATACAATATCACAAAGGTTTAAAAAAAACCAACATAATACAGTAAAGGACACTGTGTATGCTTCAAGCATGATGCCTGACTAATACTTGTACAGACGAACGTCATGCCGGATCACAGGATGTTGGAGAAACTTGCTAGGAAAAAACCAAGAGATCTGGATGCTTTATGGGTGGAAGAGACATTTTGATGACAAGGACATGGTGATTAGTTATTGAAATGGCCTACATATTTTTAGCTGGTTTAAAATTGACCTCATCATTATCATGTGCCATGTCAATAAGTGTGGGCAGTCATGTCCTCCGATGGTGATTCCTCTCACGTCTTTGAAGTTTCTGAACAAATGTCATGATTAAAGGGAATAAAATTGGGAGGAGTTACACATCCGTGATGCACATCTTTTCCAGACAGGTTAAGGAATTGACTCGAGAACTTGGTGATGACTGGCAAGATTAGTGGAAAGTGAGCAAGAGGATGGCAAAGAGATAAATATCTGGACGGTCTGACCAAATGTATGGGGACAAAACAGGACCACTCTACCTACTGCTGTCCTAACAAGCAAGTCACAAAGCAAAAGTCGACTAATAAGGCATCGGGGTTGGGCTGAAAGGTGCAGACACTGCAGCTTAGCTGTAAACAAGAATACAATGTAAGCCAACTGACCTTCTAAGGGCAAACACATAAGACAAAGAAAATTCTTTACTTTTATTCTGAGAAATTGTGAGCCCTAGAAATAATAAATGATGCCAGTACTGTAGACTCTGCAGCATCCAGCCTAATGTCGTGGAAAGGTGTCCGGGATTACTAAAAAGTTCTATAAACACTAAGCTTCTACTGCACCTATATAATTAAAACATCCTTTTTATACCAAAACCTGTTCTTATTGATAGTTTCTGACCTTTCATTTTGTTTCTTATTTATTGTATTGTAGGTTTTAAACATTTATTATGGAAAAAGGAATTCCACAAATTACTTTCATTCTACTTCCACTAGATTGGGCAGCACTCCGCTTTTAATTTTTTGCTTTGATCTGTCTTCCCGTCTCCAAATGTACTTTTCCTGCCCCTAACTCTGAAGCAATAGTTTTCACCATTACCCAAGAGTTCAGTGGCTTTATAGCACCTAGTTTCTCTTCCATAGTCAATAGAACCTTTTTTCGTTTATCATCCATTTTGTAATCTTCTACAAAACAACAAATGACACAACAATTTGATAAAATAACCTTGAATGGTAGCAAATGTACTCTGCATTGCTGAAATCCTACATACAACTGACAAAGTGAAGAAAGTTAGTTAGCAGGGTGGGAGGTGGGGGAACCCTACTTTGTCAACTTTTGTCATCCATTCATGACAAATGGTTGCAACAACTTGGCAAAGTATATTAATCCTTTTTTTCACTACCAAGAGTTTTTTGTTCTGTTTTTTTGTTAAACTAAACTGAATAATATGGAATCTGGATAACTACCATTTGATTAAGGTTCTACTGTACAATCGCAAAGTCAACTCACGTGTGCTTCTTTATCTAAGTTCAAGAGTCGATACTTGGCATGAGCAATGACATCTGCAGAATCTACTGACGACACTTCATCATCACAGTAGTCACCCCCACCTGACCGAGAAACTGGTGGGAGATCAAAATCGACATCGTGATAGACATCCTTGGCGTCTGCTTCAAATCTCAGAGACCTCCGAGGCCCAGGGAAGTCTAAGTTTAAATCAACAGGGTGTCTGCTGAGACTGCGCTCCTTCTGCACTCTTCCTGATTCATTCAGGGGCGGGCTGGACATAAATTACAGAGATCATTAATGGTCTGTGATAAGCTGTGATATAAAGTTATACACACACAAAAAACCAGATTGACGGTCTGTGATCTGTTTAACGGAATAGAAAAACAGACTGCAAGCCCTATGTGACAAATAAATGGCACAACAGGCGAGAATAATCATCTCTTATAAGCAGCGATATAAGTTACTAGAAAAAAATTCATGTGTTTCATGGCTAAGCTCGTTTGGTGAATAACTCATATACTGAAACTATTTTCCCATTTAAATTAACAACAATTATTGTAATTCCTTTCTGGCGTTTTTCATTTACCAGGAAATTGTGTCGCTTTTTTCGGTCGTGAAAAATGGAGTCTACTTCTGACCATGATACTCCAGTCCATCATCATCAAGTTCCTTGTCGATTGGCTTTAGTCCCTCTTCGGCAATATCAGTGTCACTTAATATATTAAAAAATTATCAAGATGCTGTTGTGCACTGCCAAGTTCTCATGTCTCCAGCTTGCATCCTAGATTTTGCCTTGGATCCTAGGAATGTTTTTTTGTTAGCCTGATCTTGAATCCTGAAGAACTTGTCTCCAATTAAACCCTCTCTGTCTTTTGAACTGACTGACTGATAGTTGTCATTTTTTCCCCTCCTAGTATTATTTAAAAACATGTGGACACAAATAATACCTTGTACAGTGTACTGCCAGGTATTTTTGCTGTATCTTGTGAGGTATACTACTACAATGTTACATCAACATATTCCCTATGTGGATTCCAGGGTCCCACTGTGAGGAAGAGGGGGAAGAGAATAGATCCACTGCCCCCAACCTCCAATGAGCATGTCATAAAAGGCTACTAATTATGGTTATTTCCTTCGAAATCGAGGTGCACATGCCTGAGAGGTGATGAACCGACAGTCTACATGCAAATCAGCCAGATCTGTAAAACAAGTGTGCACGCAAAACTCAAGTTCAAGAACAAGAACAAAGTCCAGAAGTGGATGACAACCAGAACTTTCTGTCGGCGCTTACAGCTGATGAACACTAATAAGCAGAAAATGACACATAATGAAGCACAAAATATGAATCGATATGTCGCTAGTTACAGTGCATATCTCACAAACAGAAAACAAGATAAGCCACGTAGGTATCACGGAAATTTCATGGTTATCACTTCCTCTGTTAATCTGCACAACATAGGATTGTTCATTTTTACTGCATGGCTTCCACTATTTTCAGTAAATGTCGCTAGTATAATTTTTGTGGGAGCTGCGGTAACACATTCATTAGCACAATTTCCTGCTGGTGTGGAGGTAACGAGTTACAATTTCTATGTTGCAGAATTGTGTTTCAATGAGCTTGGATCCCAGGTAAACCCAGCAAACATCATCATCATCATCTCCTTTATACTCATGTTTAAAAAAAAAAAGGATTTTGGCACTGTGTTGTGGTATACAGCTAGTTTGCTATATGCCTTTCAGCCCAATTTACCCAATTTCAACAAACCTTTCACTAGCTGTCTTTCGCAACATGCTTGCTAGAGCCAGTGAGTCTATTCTCTCTTCCTCCCCCACTTTGCCCACCACAAAATGAGAAACTCACATGGGAAACCCAGTTGAGTTTGTGTTCCAAGAAATCATCTGGCAGCTAGGATGATTTTGAGCACCAGTTAACTGTTGCGACACAGAAAGCTTAAAAAAAAAAAAACTTTTTTTTAATCGTTATAAATCCGAGAAGTCCTGTAAAAATTTATTAAATTAACAACCCTTTGACACAGATCAACAAGAAACATTTTTATATCAAGGACAGCGAAAAACATGAACGGAGTGAAGAATTAACTGGATTTGATTCCTCTGGGTCTAAAAACTGTATCGATGACTCATACTGCAACCTCATATAATTTTAACACAAACAATTACGAGGAAATTAGGATGTCAAAATGGCTGTAAAATATTTTGTTCAAAAGATATGTAACTTCTAGTAAATATATTAATATGTTTCTTGGACAGCTAAGAAGAGCAACCTAGATGTTTTAAAAAAGGCGAGCGCTGGAAGACAACTTATCACAAACAGAAAAAAAACAGCCATCATTTTTGGTCATGTTATGAGAAGAAGGAAAATGGAACATGTGACCACTGGAAAGATCTGTGGAAAGAGAGACAGAGGAAGACAGGGTGAGAAGATTCTTGACAGTCTTTTGTCATGGCATGGAAGAATGTTAACACACAAACTGATACACACAGTTGCGGATCGCAGATTCTGAACAGACATGACTGCCCCCGCTAGTCTGCAAGGCACTTGATGATGATATTCATATCCCGACTTCCTAACGCCCACACAACCAATGGCATTAACTAGGTGACTCAGAAACATGCCACTGTAAAAAAGTTTGTTAGTGACATTAACAGGGGACTAGACACAACTAAAAGTGTCGGTTTTGTGGTGTCTCAGAGCATCAGGGTCCATTTCCATAAACATTAACAATTAAAATGACCCTGAGCCTAAAATGGGTTTCAGGTAAAACTTGAGAAGTAAAGTTGACAGGCCTCCTCCACTGGCGTTAAAAGGAAAATTTAATTTTGATGATAGTTTAAATATTTAACCAATTAAGTTCTGTGCCGGCCTACGCCCCTCTAACTAGCATGTCATAAAAGGGGTTCTTCCTTCCAAAGTCAGTGTATCTGTCTAAGAGGCAAGGAACCAACAGTCTACATACAATCAATTTACAGTCAGTGAATGCTTAGAAGAAGAAGAAGAATCAACCAAATTTACCCATCATGCTCCTGATTAGGCTTTTTGTAAACTTCATTGTTAAGAGCTGAAAACAAAGAAAGTATGATGTTTTCAATCTGTATTTTCAATGATAAGTACAAGCACAGTAAAGTTAGTGTTATAACAGACTCAAAAACATTAAATTTAGTGTTATAACAGTCTCAAAAACAGTAAAGTTAGTGTTATAACAGACTCAAAAACAGTAAAGTTAGTGTTATAACAGACTCAAAAACAGTAAAGTTAGTGTTATAACAGACTCAAAAACAGTCTATTTACAGAGGAAGATTATAGTAAACTGTTTTTAACTCTTTCAGTCCCAGCGGGTTTAGCATCAGAGACCCGAGAGAGACATAAAATCAGCACTTCTAGGTAGAAGTAGCCTAGGATGCATTCCTTGGGATTGAAAGAGTTAAAAACAAACAAATTTTGCCAAATTCTTGAAAGTGTCTTAATTCTGAATTATGTCTTACCTCAAGAACAAATTCTGAATTATGTCTTACCTCAAGAACAAATTCTGAATTATGTCTTACCTCAAGAACAAATTTTGAATTTAGAAAGAACAGACCAATTACTGATCTGTCTGTTTATCCATCTGTTTTTTTATCATTGATCGACCCCTCATAAACAATACATGACAAGGCAGATGTCGTCAGGGCTCTTTGGGAACAAGCAATGGAATCATTAGAGATAGCAGATTATTATGGCCTGGAGAGAATGAGGCATCTGGGTGTAACCAGATAGTCTGGCCGGCTCACTACACTCAGAGGAAAGGCAAGATTGTGACCGGTACTATCAGCACTGGAACTCTGCGCTGGCTGCTAAAGATGAGGACGGAACATGTATGGAAATGCCACAAGAGCTGTGATGTCAATTCTTGATGACTCAACTCAGCTCAACTCCCATATAAACGACCGGAAGTCTATGCCTACCTGTTACTGCAAGGGAATATTAAAGGTTTCACTTCTGATCCAAACCTGTTAGCTGAAATGCCCTGAGTTTGTGCATCATATTCTGATACATTCAATTATCAGTCAGGTGCCATCTCCACAAAGAAGGTTGGCTAAAATGGTTTTCCAGTACTCTTTGCTCTAGTCTCTTGCTGTATCAAACTGCTGTCCGTTCAGCTATTATTGCTATCTGATATCACTGTTTACCCCTTTCTGTTCTTCAGAATGGTTTTGTGCTAACTTTTAATGTGACTGAAATGTGACCCTCTCTGTTCTTCAGAATGGTTTTGTGCTAACTTTTAATGTGACTGAAATGTGACCCTCTCTGTTCTTCAGAATGGTTTTGTGCTAACTTTTAATGTGACTGAAATGTGACTATAGTCTAACCCTCTTGCTCAGGAAACAATCAAACAATTAAAAAAAGGGTCACGGTCTGGATTCATTTCCAGAAAAAATTCTCTAAAAATCGTTTGTAAATGCAATTTTACTCAGGTCACTAATAAATCCATTAAACATTTTTTATTGCCCCCCTCCCCCCCCCCCCACCACTAATATAAATGAGGGAAGTGATCAATAAAGACGAACAGAGTGAAGCATTAAACAGATTACATTATCCAGGGCCTTAAAACAAACTGTGTATGGGGTGATTCATGCGGTAGCCCCATGACCTTTATCATTGAGGCATTCCAGAAAATTTGACATTAAATTGGCTTCAAGAAAGCTGTTTGGCTCAAAGGAACCCCACAATGCTATTTTTAGTTAATGTATTCATATCCTGACCTCTTAAACACAGGTGTGAAAACAGTCAACAGCATTAACTATGAGTTTTATAAACAAGTCGGAAAAGGAAAATCTACTGGATCCAAACAGAAGTGTAGGGTGTGTGTAGTTTTTTGGGACAAAAGATTGAAACTTCCTCAATTGTAAACCTACTGCTGACTAAGCCAGTTCCAGTACAAACCTCTTGTGGTCATGTGCAGGTGCTGCCGCAGATCAACAATCTCTCGGTTCATTTCCCTCATTTGTTGCGACTGCTCCTCAAACCTCTGCAAAAGTTCTCTGTTCCGATCCAGCTGTGGACACACAGATATTGTGTAATGACAGGTATGACAGACCTATGTATGAGAGACCCATGTATGACAGACCCATGTATGACAGACCCACGCTTCAGCAGACTATTAAGATACAAAAAATAATTTCATATCAGGGAAACAAAATTTAAAAACTGAAACAACTTGAGGGCATAAAACAATAATTGTGTTTCATGAAGACAAAAGGAATGTGAACAGTTCTTCTGCTGCAACTTTTTCTTACTCTTTCTTCTTTTTCTACCTTTCCTTCCTGCTCCTGCCTCTTCCTCTCCTGTCTTTTCTCTTCTACATGGCTTCTCCCCTTTCATCTTTTGTTTTTTTCCTCCTCCTTTTTTCCTCCTTCGCAATAAAAGACCAAGGAAAACAAAGACATGAACCAGTACAGTGTGACAAGATCCTACCTCCTCTTTCAGCCTGGCTTCCAGAAGTTGCTTTTGTTGATTAAAAATGATCTGTTCCTGCCGTAAGTTTTCTTTGGCCTTCTCCAGGTCTCGGTGTAACATTAAGGACTCAGGGGATGGTCTCCGCAGCTCCCTCAGCAGCTCTTCCTGTCCTAGATTGTAGAAAGATTATACATCATATAAAATGTTGCCTACGCATATCGCACGTAGACTAAGTAGGATAACTGTATCAGATTGTGTCATCCAACAGCACTCAGGTCATGTCTAAATATGTGCTTCCTCTTCCTTAGGAGAGGGCATATTAATCATTCCATAGCTGGCCAAGTTGCTTGAATGCTAGGCTCTCGCGCATGAGATGGTTTTTAAATCACATGCGATGCAGATATTTTTCTGTCTGGGGCAAAAATAAACATCCTAACCTGCACAGGTCGTGGCTACCACGCAAGCCATGATGCCCTAGATTCTCAGGCTCAAAGACATCCCACCTTTCTACATCATTCAAAACAAGTGGTTTTAACCTGGAGGACATGTCCATCTTGGAGGGGGGGGGGGGGGGTGTGTGTAAGGAAGTTTCAAAGGGGAGAATCAAGAAATTTTGAACTTGTAAATCTGTTATGCACTTGTTTCAGTTTAATTAAAAACACTTTTTTTTTTTCAACTATTTATAAACTAAAGACGTCTTGGTAGTCTTAAGCAGTCTGTATATCTACCATTCAATTTCTTCTTCTTCCGTGTTCATCCAAAGATGTTACTGCACTGTGCCCGTATCAAGAAAGACTGTGATATTTGCCTCTTTCGACCGACACATCCAACTTCTACAGGCATTAAAAAATCTAACAGGACATTACAGTTAATGTTAATAGTATTTTGTGTTTTTGTTTGTCCTCTTTTTAATAAAATTTTTTCAAGTGGGGGGAAGTGGGGGGGTGGGTGGGGGGGGGGGGGGGGGGGACCATGCTATATGTTCAAGGAGCCACAAGAAAATATTTTGAAAATGACTGTCCTAAACAGAGGTAAAGATGCCAGTTGGCGATGCTTGTCTTTGCTTCAGCTGCTACCCTGATCCTTCTTGCTAGCACCAAACTAGATTTCTGATACCATCAGTCCTAGCTATCTGTAGTCATTGGTTTGTTTAAGAAGATTTTGTTGAAAAACAACCCAATATTTTGAATTTTATACACTTTAAGAGGCTTGTGATAGCTTACACAGAATATCACTGTGAGGCATTAATGAATGTTATAATTAATTTAAAAAATCTTAAAAACAATCAAAGCAGTGTATGAGGGCTCAGAGTGTGCAGTTCGCACAGATGATGGTTTAAGTGATTGGTTTGCAGCAGAAAACTGGAGTGAAATATGGTATATTTTATCTTCCCTGTTACTTGGCATTACTACTGACTGGGTGATGAAATTGCACAGGATAAAATGAATGTAATAACATGAAGATGATGATGATGACTTAACTCCATAGTTTCCTCTTAGGTCTCTAAAGCTAGCCCTTTTATATCCACCTACACTGGCATCAACTGGACGGTTGAGCCACTTCAGCTTCTCGTAGATGTAACAGCAGCTGCAGAGCCAGAAGTCAACCACTCATTTCAGAGACGTATCCAGATTGAACTTTCTGAAGCACTGACTAGTCAGTTCTGACAGCCACATTTTAGAAAGCCATGTTAGAGCTCCACTTTTATCTCATGCTCATATTCCTACTGTACATGCTCCTCTCTACTCTGACAGTGCAGCTTGCACCTCAGTACACTGATCCCTTCAACCAGTTAAAGTTCTCCCATAATACATATCCCATTAAAAAAAAAAGGTAAAGTCGGGAGATGTGAACCAGTGTCATTGCACACGGTTATAAACCATAAGTGCTCTGCCACCAGTACGGACAGATGATAAGAAACTGTCTGCCTTTTTCGCCACCTGCACGCAACTCCGTAGCTACATCGACGTTCCTCCATTTATCCCAGAGTGTTAGTCTGGTACCTATTACATATTATATGGGAGGTTTCAAATGTTTGCAGCGAGTCACACTTGGATTTGAAAGTGAGTCTCCTATCGACTGCGCTAACGTAGCCCGCCAATTCAAGGAATGAAGAAAAAGGCTATAAATATAAGATAGGTAAAGGATAACTTACTGCCTCTTTCTCTCTCATTCATTGCCAGCACTTCTGCCAGTCGTCTACAATTTTAAATGGAAAATAAGAAAATAAACCAATCAATTTTAACACTTTTTTTTTAACAATCTGGTATGCTTGTAATTTGAAAAAAATATAAAGTAAAACACACATTTAACAATAACAATTATTAAAATCTTCACTCTACTACTCTCCTCATAAATTTTTCTCCCTCCCCATCCCTTTTGCCACTTTCTGCTGCTACTTCACTTTTCTTTCACCTTCTTCTACTTCCTTCTCCTTCACCCTTCTTTCTGCTTTATCTTTTTATTTTCAATGATTCCTTATCTTTCTCATCACAAACAGAAAAGAAAAAGCATCCATAATGCTCATCCAATTTAACCACGGATTCTCTAGCCAACATACAATTATCAAAACATAGTTCTAGTTCAACTCTCTGTCCATCAAGTGTTCTACTGTATGACACAAAAGGTTCAAACGTCTGCTACGAAGTCATCTACACAAATGAGGCTGTAAAAATGTCCCTCTCTGTCACAGGAAACTAAACACAGATGCCCGAAAACATCACGGCTGTTCAAATAACGATGTAGAAGAAGATGATTTTCTCTAAACAAACACAAAAAAACAATTACACCTATTTAATTTCCAAGTTTCTAACCACACAACAATTACAACTTACGTTCTGACAGTTTCCAACTCATTTCTGTAGAGAACCACCTGTTCTTTCAATGTACTATAGTCTGACATCTGGGGAATATAATGCACATTCATCTATCACTGTTCCACTTCTATGCATTCTAATTCCATTGCTGATTCATGAACTTCCAATCAGTATGACAGATAGGCAGGCTTACTGTTTTTTTTTTTGGTAGTCGTCACAAGTTTTTTCTTCTAACAATAGTTAGCCAATAAATTTTCCTCCATTTGTAGACTGAAAGGATATAGTTCCATCACTCAGCTATTGAACTGAGTGCATGGTGCGACACACTGTGAGCTGCAAATTTCATTTGGAATACGTTTCAACTGTGCCCAGTGTGTTGTCGACTGCAAATTCAGTGAAATAATGAGTGGCCTGTTGCCAGAGAACTGGTGGTGCCTTATGTGATTAAAGGTATGTGCAACTATTGATCTGTTGCAACTGCTGCTTCCATCGATGATGAACTGCATTTCTAGTCTGTTTTTTCCACAAGGAACAGTGATGTACATTTTTGCTCTGAGAAGCTGCAAAACTTAAACTTCCAGCTGGGCCCCCATTCCTGGTAAATGTCACTTTTCTGACCTATGTATAGCGAAAGTTCATGAGTGGCATAGTTTATGCTATTGGCTCTGTTTGTGTCAGTGAAAATGTTTAGAAAGTCTAGATATGAATACATTAACAAAAAGTAGCGATCAGAGGGTTTCCTTCAAACCGATAATAGTTTTATTCAATTCAAGTTGACCATAAGGTTTGGTAAGAGATCACATGGTCATGGCAGGAATCGTGAGATACACATTTTTTTAGGCTCTTTTAAAGCCCCAGTTAATATATCCTATTTAATGTTTCACCCTGTTCATTGATTACTCACTTTACACATCTTTAAATCTCTCGCTCTCTCTCTCTCTCTCAAGTAGATAAATAAATTGTTCATGAACTTATTAGCGACAGGTAAAACTGCTTCATTAATGATGTTTGTCTTCTGAAAATCCAACCTAATTTTTGTAGTGTTCCCAGGGTGAGAAGCCTAAGAGCAAAGTATCAACTTACATCTCTCAGTTTTGCGTTGACATACTCATTGTTTTTAGTTGCATTCATTTCACTGTACTTGGCTTCTGTCAGCATCGCCTATAAGGCAGAGACAAAACAAACATGTTTTATCAATTTATCATGGAATAATAATAACATCCTATTTTTTTTTTTTCATCCTTCTTACTCTTCTTATTACACGTTTAAACAAAGACTCCAGAACTTGGTGATATTTAACAGCAAGAAAAAGACAAAATGTATAAACATGGATAAGAACAATGCCTGATCCTGGTGGTCATTTAAGATAGTACACAATAACTGCCTACACTTATAGGCAAGGCACATGATAATTATTGCTACTCTTCTTTCATGGTTTCTAGTTGCAGACTTCAACATTTATGTTCTGGATAAAACCTGCCACTCATTGCAGGACCTCTATAGTTTGTAGTGTGGTTCCTGGCGGGTTAAGCTTGAATCAACCACCGTGGTATTGCTGTGTAGGTCTCGGGGCCCCATTCGGTTGGGGAGGGGGCCCTGCTCTCCTAAGAAGTATGTTGTAAAATATGGCTAATTCTAGATTTTCTTTTAAAATGGGATTGCATCTGCCTAAAAGGAGTAGTCCTGCATACAAAAACTCTGTAAAATGGAACAAGACCAAAGTCCAGAAGTGGACGAAGAACCAGAACTTTCCCTTGGAGTTTACAGCCGGTGAATGCTAAGAACTACCTTGGTAGTGGGGATGAGTCTGTGGATGTTCTCTGGATCTGGTCTTAAAACAAACGTTGATGTTATCAGTGGTAATTTAGCTACTTCACTACAGACCCCCAAGACAGTAAAGACAGCAAGATTTTAAAAAAAAAACCCAGTAAAGACTCTGTTAACTCTTTGAGTCCCAGGGGGTTTAGCATCACAGGCCCAAGGGGTAGTCAAAAGAGACATAAAATCGGCGCATCATGCGTTCATTAGGCTTCTATGTAGGAACCTATGAACGTATGATGCGTTTCTTAGGACTCAAAGAGTTTTTAAAAAAAGATGACAATGTTTTAGAAAGACAGAGACAAGAAGGAGAAAGTTTAAAAAATAAAGGACAGAAAAGGCAAGGCAGTAAGGAGCTGGATACTCCATCTTGTAATATCTAACACTTCCCAATACTAGGTTACTATGTGCTGTACAGTTACCCTTTTTAGTCACGACATTTCTGTGTGGGTTCTGGTGCCCCACTGTGGAAAAGGAACAAGAACAGACCCACTGACTCTCCAACAAATGTGTCATAAGAGTCAATGAGGGCATCCATCGAAGTGAAGTGCATCTGCCTGAGAGATAAGGAACCAACAATAGAACTTTCCACCAGAGTTAACAGCTGGTGAACGCGAAGAAGAAGAAGTTAGGAGAATATATCCCCCCCCCCCCCACCCCCCAACCTATTAGGCTGTGATTTTTTTGACAAGACCAACCACTCTGAACTATCTTTCAAGTACACCAACTCTATACACTCTAAAGATACTAACTTCTGCTAAGGGTTGTCAGACTGACCTCTAGTTCATTGACCCTGTGTGTTTTATCTCGGAGTTCATCCTTGACCTGTTGAATACGAGCCTTCTCTTCGGCTACAGCTCTCTCCCCCTCTGAAATGATGTGAATGTGTAAGAACACTGCAGCAGAAGTGGTAAAATGAAGCAGTAGTAGTAACACAATTAGTTGTAGTAATAAGTGTAAAAGCAGTAGTATTGGTAGTAGTAGAGATTAGGAGTAGCAGCAGAGGTAGTTGTAACTGTAGTAGTAACAGCAGCAGCAAAAGTAGGGGAAATAATGGTAATAGCAGCAGTAGCAGTAGTTGTAATATTAGTAGTAGTTGTAGCAGCAGCAGTTGTAGGTGGATTTCAAGAGTAATTAACAACTGACTAAAGAGAAGCTAGTGAAGACAGAACATTATATACAACTGTAAGAAAGGGACCCCACGACATGGAGGTGACAGCCTTTAAATCTAATCTAGCCACTCCAGCGACAGTCCCTTGAAAATTACTTTATTTTCACTTTGGGAACCCTCACACCCAGGGGATTGAACTGTCAACACGGCTTTATCTAAAATTCTCGAGGTATGGCCTTTGCCCCCCCCCCTCCCCCCGATATATATTCTCAGAACCCATGTTGGCAGCTCATTCCACTGGCAAGACATCAACGTGGCTGCTTCAGGATACTTCAGTTCAGTGATTTTGTTTGATTTATGTATGTGCTGATGAAGGCTCTATAGCCTCAAAGTTCACGTTTCATTGGTGTTTGTTATATTGGGAAGCTCGCTGATCTACTTTTCGTTCACTTGTATATCTTTCCATGCAAGAAAGGAAAAAATACATTCTTTATCTTTGTGAAAAGAGGAGAGGTATTTAGGACTATTATGACAGTGGAAACATCAGTGGTAGAAAAAAAAAGAAGAAATAACTACATGGTCTAAGAAAAATCCCCAACAGAAACATCTACACCACCAAGGGCAGAGACCTGTGAAAAGTCACGAATCTGGACACATGAAAAAGTTCCTAACCATGTCAGTATTTGTAGAGACCATGTCTAGACAATGCAGCATAATCCCTTTCTCTTTGTTAACTCTAAAGGAAGGTGGCACCATCTAAATCTACAAAATTAAAAAAAATTTTTACATGAGAAGCAAAATCTACCTTTAACTGCTGCCTCTCTTGCTTCGATATTCTGCAACCTCTCAATAAATCTGGCCTGTTGGTCCAGCTTAAACCTGGCAGAGAGGCAACAAAGTACAGTTCCAAAACAAGCGACAAATTTATTGGATGATCAAACAGTGAGGTCAAAAAAATCATGAACACCTCTGTTTTCATATACAATATGGGGGAAACAACAAAAAAATTGAAAAATATACAAAAATAATTTATGCCATGATCTACAAAATATGGAATATTTTGTTCACCTTTTTTTTTTCATACCTTGGTGTACCTGAAGGAAGAAAATAGTGATGGCTACAAAATCAAAAGTGCATTGCTTTCGTGGACACCACATGTAACCCAAAAAAAATAAAGGCTTAAAAAATATTTTTTTTGCCAAAACTCTAATCCAGCTCATGGACACTTATAACTAATGAGTGGAAAATCATAACACAACAGAGAGGAAATGTCTTAAAACAGTGCTGCAGTAATAAGAGACAAAAATAAAAATGTAAAAAAAAAAATTAGAGGAAGACTAAGATAAACCAGTCAGACTGTTCACCAAAGAGCAACAGATGAGATGGTTTGGCCATTTGATGATAATGCCCGGAGACCAGCTGCCACAGAGTCAGGCTAAAGAAACATTATGAACGCAGAGAACAGGAGAAGACCACAAAAATAGACAGCCAAAAAAAAAAAAATAGCCTTACAAATATTTAAAAATGAAGATCAACTTAAGCAATGCATTAGAAAGAGCACAAAGAAAATCCTTACAGTCCCCCCCCCCCCCCCCCTCCTCCTCCCCCCAAACACACATTGATGAGGTAACTGGACAAAGAGAAGAAGAACAAAATTTGATGTCAGATTTTCAAAATACTCACTGGGCCATTTCATTCTGCAGACGCTGCTCAAATGATGTCTCCTTCTGCCGGATTTCCAGTTCTCGTCTCCGTAAATCTGTTTCTTTATCTCTGAGCCGATCCTCTGACAATTTTTTCTCCCTGTTCACACAAGAAACAAAACAAAAAATACATTGACAGGCTTAGCCAGCTCAAAATAAATTCAGATTATAGCGTAACATCAAAACCAAGATATAATTGTATATGAATGTTGGGATCACTTTTTTTTTAGAGTAGCTTAAACCAGAGCTCTCAGAACTGTATAAGACTGAAATGACGGAATTAAGAGCCAATACCACATTTATGGGGCACTCCCATAAGCCTCAAGATGTGTGAGGGGAGTGGGGGTGGGTTGGGAGAAGCCATTTACTGCCAAAAACTGCCATGATATGATTATTTCTTACCGTTTGTTGACTTCTGCTTCTCTTCTGACTTCAGCTTCCCTCTGTCTTACAGCCTCAATCTCTTCTAGGATTGACTGGCGCTGGGCGTACGTTTCTCTTTCTTGTAACTGTGGAAAACATGTCTACCTTTACTACTAATATATGATGGAGATAGTAGGGTGAGGAGAAGCATGGTTACCCATGCCAGTCAACAAGGCACTTGATGATGACGACCTTCTTCTTTGCGTTCACTTTCTGTAAACTCCAGGGAAAAGTCATTGTCCACTTTTGGACTATGGTCTTGTTCCAGGACTTGAGTGTTGTGTTTTACAGATCTGGATTGTTTGCAGGAGCACTCAAACTTTGAAGAAAATGCTGACCTTATATGTATGCTGGCCAGGCCCTAGTAGGAAACCCTTTTCCTAGGTTGACTGCAGAATGGTGTAGATAGATAGGTCTTGCAGTGAACCTCTTCATCCATGACGACGATGATGATGATGATTTAAAACATGCTTATGGAGATCACAAGATATGGAGAAGTGTGGTTGCCCAAACCAGTCAGCAAGACACTGCAATGATGAAACTTGGTGTTTCCCATAAATTTACATAACCCAGTATTGAACCACTAGTTTCAGGCAAAACAACAGCCATAAGCCCTTCTTCCTACTGTCTGTCCCATCTGGGCTGACTAACTGAAGATCATATACCCCGAGATCACAAAATCTCAATCTTGATGGCAAACCAACAGGACAAATCCCAGTTATCTAGTTCAACCTCCAAAGAAGTTATAGTTTGGGACACCTGTAACAGCTAAACCAGCCTGGTGTAAACTGCAGTCCTGTATGGATAAGGGTCTGACTGACTACTGTCAGGTGTAGACAGCCCATGTTGGGTGGATAAAGGTGTGACTGACTACTGTCAGGTGTAGACAGCTCATGTTGGGTGGATAAAGGTGTGACTGACTACTGTCAGGTGTAGACAGCTCATGTTGGGTGGATAAAGGTGTGACTGACTACTGTCAGGTGTAGACAGCTCATGTTGGGTGGATAAAGGTGTGACTGACTACTGTCAGGTGTAGACAGCTCATGTTGGGTGGATAAGGGTGTGACAGACTACTGTCAGGTGTAGACAGCTCATGTTGGGTGGATAAAGGTGTGACAGACTACTGTCAGGTGTAGACAGCTCATGTTGGGTGGATAAAGGTGTGACAGACTACTGTCAGGTGTAGAGTGCTCATGTTGGGTGGATAAGGGTGTGACTGACTACTGTCAGGTGTAGACAGCTCATGTTGGGTGGATAAAGGTGTGACTGACTACTGTCAGGTGTAGACAGCTCATGTTGGGTGGATAAAGGTGTGACTGACTACTGTCAGGTGTAGACAGCTCATGTTGGGTGGATAAAGGTGTGACTGACTACTGTCAGGTGTAGACAGCTCATGTTGGGTGGATAAGGGTGTGACAGACTACTGTCAGGTGTAGACAGCTCATGTTGGGTGGATAAAGGTGTGACAGACTACTGTCAGGGTGTAGACAGCCTCATGTTGGGTGGATAAAAGGTGTGACAGACTACTGTCAGGTGTAGAGTGCTCATGTTGGGTGGATAAGGGTGTGACTGACTACTGTCAGGTGTAGACAGCTCATGTTGGGTGGATAAAGGTGTGACAGACTACTGTCAGGTGTAGACAGCTCATGTTGGGTGGATAAAGGTGTGACAGACTACTGTCAGGTGTAGACAGCTCATGTTGGGTGGATAAGGGTGTGACTGACTACTGTCAGGTGTAGACAGCTCATGTTGGGTGGATAAAGGTGTGACAGACTACTGTCAGGTGTAGACAGCTCATGTTGGGTGGATAAGGTTGTAGGTGTGACAGACTACTGTCAGGTGTAAGAGTGCTCATGTTGGGTGGATAATGGTTGGGTGTGACTGACTACTGTCAGGTGTAGACAGCTCATGTTGGTGTGATAAAGGTGTGACAGACTACTGTCAGGTGTAGACAGCCCATGTTGGGTGGATAAAGGTGTGACAGACTACTGTCAGGTGTAGACAGCTCATGTTGGGTGGATAAAGGTGTGACAGGCTACTGTCAGGTGTAATCAGCCCATGTTGGGTGGATAAGGGTGTGACAGGCTACTGTCAGGTGTAGACAGCTCATGTTGGGTGGATAAAGGTGTGACAGACTACTGTCAGGTGTAGACAGCTCATGTTGGGTGGATAAAGGTGTGACAGACTACTGTCAGGTGTAGAGTGCTCATGTTTGGTGGATAAAGGTGTGACAGACTACTGTCAGGTGTAGAGTGCTCATGTTGGGTGGATAAGGGTGTGACAGACTACTGTCAGTTGTAGACAGCTCATGTTGGATGGATAAGGGTGAGACTGACTACTGTCGGGTTTAGACAGCCCATGTTGGGTGGATAAGGGTGAGATTGACTACTGTTGTGTGTAGACAGCCCATGTTGGGTGGATAAGGGTGAGACTGACTACTGTTGGGTTTAGACAGCTCATGTTGGGTGGATAAGGATGAAATTGACTACTGTTGGGTGTAGACAGCTCAAGTTGGATGAATAAGGATGAGACTAAGTACTGTTGGGTGTAGATAGCTCATGTTGAGTGGATAAGGGTGTGACAGACTACTGTCAGGTGTAGACAGGTCATTTTGGATTCCTGTGTGTTGTTGTTGTTTGCATTCACCAGCTGTAAATTCCAGCACCCAAAAAAAAAAAAAAATGGTTGTTCGTCCATTTCCTGGACTTTTGCTTTGTTCCAGTCAGTTTTACAGATCTTGCTTATTTGTATGCAAACTGTTGGTTCCTTGCCTCTTAGGCAGATGCACTCCAACTTTGAAGGAAGTCCCCCAATTAGTCGACTCTTACGACATGCTTGTTGCAGAGGCAGTAGGTCTATTCTTGTTTTCCCCTCAATGGGACCCCGGAACCCACACAGGGAGTTTGTGGTTTATAAAGCATTTGTCTCTGAACATGGAAACCCCCCAACAATAACTCCAGTTTCCTCCCATAGATAAGACAAAGGAGAAATTTTAACAATGCACAGAATCTCTAGGACTGATAAGGGTCCTGGAGGCTAATCAATAAATGCTTATAATTTGACAAAAGGAGACATTACGCCTACAGCAAATTGGATCATGGTTTAAGAATGAAAGGCAATTAAGGCAAAATGATGCTGACCATCTTAGTGTTCACCCCATCTTGTGCTGGTTGGTCTATAAAAATATTGAGGTCAGAACTTGAGCCCCTATATGCCCTATCAGCCTAAAGGCGTGGAGAAAAAAAAAAACCTAATTAGTCCTTATCTATGATATGTTTAGGTGGGAGTCGTTTATTAAGATGAAAGGCAATTTGGGTGGACAATGGCATGATATATGATAGGTGGAGTCGTTTATGAACTGTTTGATATTATATCTTTTTCATCTTAGTGTTCACTCCAGTAGAAAGTTCTGGTTGTTTATCCATTCTTGAGTTTGTGTTTATTGCAGAACTTGAGTTCTGCATAGTTATTTTTATGCAGACTTGCCTCTGAGTCAGATACACTCTGACATCGAAGAGAGAAAAAAAAAACCTAATTAGTCGTTATCTATGATATGTTTGATAGGTGGAGTCGTTATCTATGATATGTTTGATAGGTGGAGTCGTTATCTATGATATGTTTGATAGGGGGAGTCGTTATCTATGATATGTTTGATAGGTGGGGTTAGTGGGCCTGATCTTTTCCCCAATCAAAATGGGGCTCATAACCCACAAGAGGAGAACTACATTTTTAAAGGCTTTTTCTCATATGGCAATGAACCTGATATAACCTCTGACACAGTAAAATGCATTTTATGACTGGCCTGTGACAACCTCAATCAAAACAAAACCGCATGGTACACAAGGAGACTTTGACTGCATGACAGCATCCATCAAGGCTACTAGCCCCCTAATTTTTTTTCTGACAGAAGGATCGAAGAAGAAACAGCTCTGAACTGTGATATGAACTCTGACCTGGTATTAAAACTGATATGGCTCCAGCCAGTCAACGCTTGTTATGTTATGTTATCACAATCGATGTCACTGCACATTGAGCATTCCCAGGCGTGCTCAGTCCTCCGATGCAGCAGCCACTCCAAAGTACTTCTACTAATTGTTCCCATGAGAAGCTAGTTATATCGTCTCCTATCTCAGCCTCGAAGACGGCACAGACATGCTTCACCATGCTTTACTCCCATATCACGTAATCGTTGTAGTGTCAGGGATTCCTCATTATCCACTAGCACAGTCCCTACAGCATTGACCGTATCTGCTCTAGTTCAGATACCTATGCTAATGCTCTAGAAGATAATGCTCTAGAAGATAATGCTCTAGAAGTCAACGCTTACCTCTAGCTGCTGTTGCAACCTCTCTGTTGCATTCCTCTCCCTCTGCACTAGAGCATCATGCTTGTCTTTATATATTCTCTCAAGCTGTTTAAATCAAAAACAATTAATCAATTACTTTCAGTAACGCACAAAAATAATGTGTTACCGACGCCCAGGGTGGAAACAAGGCAAATTAAAGGAGCATTTTTCAACGCCAGTAACGCACTGGGCATATGAAACTGGGCTCATATTCTTACAAACCAGCACTAGGTGTTTGATGTGGTCAATATCACGCCGGCCGCCTTTACTTTCTATGAAACACATGGTCGCTATAATACTGCCCTGGATTCATGCTACGGAGAGAAAGAACTTCATCTTGGTCATAAATAGACTTTTCTTATCCTCAATAGGTTTTGCTAGTCGCTCCGGCCATCCCCATAGGTTATCATAGGTTATCATTTCCATGCCTCCCTGTGGCCTAATACAATACTATCTTCTGGAAAGACAGAATCGTGGGGGTGGGGAAGAAGAGAGGTGTAATGAATAGTAACCCTAGGCAACCAAGAAGGGTAAAGTGAGACTGGCTCCCTCAAGCCGTAGAAGAATTTAGCTGTCAATTCCACATAATGCTGTTCTCATGTAGTACGCACTAGCTGTTGGCTGATTTTGTCCCATTCTGACCAGATGACTAAACCATTCATTTCTATGATATCCTATGAAATCTTTCACCAATACTGTGCTTACTAGTTCTTAGTTTTTCATTGTTAACTCTCTCTTCCTGTTTTTCCCCACAGCATATCTTATACATCTTATATTACATGTATCATGACTAATAAACTCCAAATAATCAAGATGAAAACTATAAAGGGACTGGATGGCAGTCTATGTTTCAATAGATGGTGAAAGGCAGAAAAATAAGATACATATGAATATAAAGTCTTTTAAAAATCACTTCTCACACTGTGAAACACATGTCCAATCCTTTATAACATTCAAGGTTTGAATTTTTTATTTTTAAAATTCCTAGTCTGTACGCTTCATTACAACTGCTTGGGCAAGCACTCTTTGTTCTTCAGCCATGGAAGAACTCACGGCACACACGGGAAACTGTCTGCCATCTCAGAAGTCACAGCCTTGATTTTCAGAAGACAAGAAAATCTGAACATAGGACCTCCCTTGTCATTTATGAGTTAACAAATTATATCTGGCAACTTTTACAGTATCATAAAAAGAATGTATAAAATAACAGTATTCATAAATCTACTTATATGTGATGCAGAAATATTAACAAAATACATTATATGTCATACGTACATCTCTTCTAGCTTGTTCTAGAGCTTTCCGGCTGTTTTCTTTTTCTTCAAGTTTAATAGCAGCAATTTCAGCATCCCGCATCCTTGCAAGCTAAATATAATTGTTGTAAGATTTTTAAATTCAATGCTGGTGTGTAAGATTTAAACTTTGACTCCAACTAAACAGACAAAATATTAAAATAAGGCATCTGAAATGTGGGTCTTCTGGGAAAAGCTTTTTGGATTGGAAACAAAAAGGACAAGTAAGGAAGTTTTGGAACAAAATATATTAAAAAAACAAAGAACAGTGACGCTGAAAAGAAAGTAAACATAAGAAAATTCATGTATATATTTTGTGTGTGCTTCAACTACTTGTATATGTTATAACTCTGTAGAAATGAACCTGAAAAGATACAGCCAATAATGCATGGCAATAAACTGTTTTTGAGTCTCAATTATTTAAATTCACTGTGCGAAAACACAGCTATGGTTAAGTATCATCACTCATCATGTAGCAGGTCCTTTGCAGAACGTCGCTCTCATCACAGTCTGCCTGAAAGAAACTCGGTCTCTCGCCAGTTCTCCCGCCTCATGCATTTTCACATTGAAGGAGTCATCTATATCCTGTGCCCATCTTTGTGTCGGTCTGCCCCTGCCCCTCCTTCCTGCCTTCTGCTATAATTTTTTCAAATCCGTTGTGGCGCTTGATATGACCAAAATATTTCAGCTTTCGAAGCACCAACAAGGAAATCAAAATCAAAATTTTCAGAGCTCCCTGTAGCAACACATGGATGTGAGTCCTGGGCTGTTTTGCAGTAATTAAGAAAGAAAATAGAGGCTTTCCAGCTGAAATGGAATAACATGGACCAAGAAGAAAAGAAATACTGACATTATAAAAGACCTGAAAATCAAGGAAGATTGGCTAGTAAATAGCTTACTGGTATGACACATGTAGGAGTGATGTGGTGAACTGAGACTATCTACGCTTACTGGTATAACACATGTAGGGGTGATATGGTGAACTGTGACTATCTGCGCTTACTGGTATAACACATGTAGGGGTGATATGGTGAACTGTGACTATCTACGCTTACTGGTATAACAAATGTAGGGGTGATGTGGTGAACTGTGACTATCTACGCTTACTGTTATAACACATGTAGGGGTGATGTGGTGAACTGTGACTACCCAAGCTTACTGGTATGACATATGTAGGGGTGATGTGGTAAACTGTGACTGCCCAAGCTTACTGGTATGACATATGTAGGGGTGATGTGGTAAACTGTGACTACCCAAGCTTACTAGTATGACATATGTAGGGGTGATGTGGTAAAATGTGACTACCCAAGCCTACTAGTATGACACATGTAGGGGTGATGTGGTGACCTGTGACTGCCTAAGCTTACTAGTATGACATATGTAGGGGTGATGTGGTGAACTGTGACTACCTAAGCTTACTAGTATGACATATGTAGGGATAATGTGGTGAACTGTGACTGCCCAAGCTTACTAGCATGACATATGTAGGGGTGATGTGAACTGTGACTGCCTAAGCTTACTAGTATGACATATGTAGGGGTGATGTGGTGAGCTGTGACTGCCCAAAGAAATATCTACGCTTACTAGTATCTAGTAGTATCTAAGCTTACTAGTATGACATATGTAGGGGTGATGTGGTGAGCTGTGACTGCCCAAGCTTACTAGTATGACATATGTAGGGGTGATGTGGTGAACTGTGACTACCCAAGCTTACTAGTATGACATATGTAGGGGTGATGTGGTAAACTGTGACTACCCAAGCTTACTAGTATGACATATGCAGGGGTGATGTGGTGAACTGTGACTACCCAAGCTTACTAGTATGACATATGTAGGGGTGATGTGGTAAACTGTGACTACCCAAACTTACTAGTATGACATATGTAGGGGTGATGTGGTAAACTGTGACTACCCAAGCTTACTAGTATGACATATGTAGGGGTGATGTGGTAAACTGTGACTACCCAAACTTACTAGTATGACATATGTAGGGGTGATGTGGTAAACTGTGACTACCCAAGCTTACTAGTATGACATATGTAGGGGTGATGTGGTAAACTGTGACTACCCAAGCTTACTAGTATGACATATGTAGGGGTGATGTGGTAAACTGTGACTACCCAAGCTTACTAGTATGACATATGTAGGGGTGATGTGGTTAACTGTGACTACCCAAACTTACTAGTATGACATATGTAGGGGTGATGTGGTGAACTGTGACTACCCAAGCTTACTAGTATGACATATGTAGGGGTGATGTGGTTAACTGTGACTACCCAAGCTTACTAGTATGACATATGTAGGGGTGATGTGGTAAACTGTGACTACCCAAGCTTACTAGTATGACATATGTAGGGTGTGATGTGAACTGTGACTGCCAAAGCTTACTAGTATGACATATGTAGGGGTGATGTGGTGAACTGTGACAACCCAAGCTTACTAGTATAACACATGTAGGGGTGATGTGGTGAGCTGTGACTGCCCAAGCTTACTAGTATGACATATGTAGCGGTGATGTGGTGAACTGTGACTACCCAAGCTTACTAGTATGACATATGTAGGGTGTGATGTGAACTGTGACTGCCCAAGCTTACTAGTATGACATATGTAGGGGTGATGTGGTGAACTGTGACTGCCTAAGCTTACTAGTATGACATATGTAGGGGTGATGTGGTGAACTGTGACAACCAAAGCTTACTAGTATAACACATGTAGGGGTGATGTGGTGAACTGTGACTGCCCAAGCATACTAATATGACATATGTAGGGTGTGATATGGTGAACTGTGACTACCTAAGTTTACTAGTATGAAATATGTAGGGTGTGATGTGAACTGTGACTGCCCAAGCTTACTAGTATAACATATGTAGGGGTGATGTGGTGAACTGTGACTGCCTAAGCTTACTAGTATGACATATGTAGGGGTGATGTGGTGAACTGTGACAACCCAAGCTTACTAGTATAACACATGTAGGGGTGATGTGGTGAACTGTGACTGCCCAAGCTTACTAGTATGACACATGTAGGGGTGATGTGGTTAACTGTGACTGTCTAAGCTTACTAGTATGACATATGTAGGGTGTGATGTGAACTGTGACTGCTCAAGCTTACTAGTATGACATATGTAGGGGTGATGTGGTTAACTGTGACTGTCTAAGCTTACTAGTATGACATATGTAGGGTGTGATGTGAACTGTGACTGCTCAAGCTTACTAGTATGACATATGTAGGGGTGATGTGGTTAACTGTGACTGCCTAAGCTTACTAGTATGACATATGTAGGGTGTGATGTGAACTGTGACTGCTCAAGCTTACTAGTATGACATATGTAGGGGTGATGTGGTTAACTGTGACTGTCTAAGCTTACTAGTATGACATATGTAGGGTGTGATGTGGTGTGACTGTGACTACCCAAGCTTACTAGTATGACATATGTAGGGTGTGATGTGGTGAACTGTGACTGCCCAAGCTTACTAGTATGACATATGTAGGGTGTGATGTGGTAAACTGTGACTACCCAAGCTTACTAGTATGACATATGTAGGGTGTGATGTGGTGAACTGTGACTGCCCAAGCTTACTAGTATGACATATGTAGGGTGTGATGTGGTGAACTGTGACTGCTCAAGCTTACTAGTATGACATATGTAGGGGTGATGTGGTGAACTGTGACTGCTCAAGCTTACTAGTATGACATATGTAGGGGTGATGTGGTGAACTGTGACTGCTCAAGCTTACTGCTATGGCACATGTAGATCAATGAAAAGCAAAGGAACCTTTTCACGCCTCCGGTCAACCAGGCATACAGAGACGGACCTTTAATTTCACAGACCAATCGGCACTCAACGAAGTGGTCATCAAGAAGGTTGCCTTTACTTCCCATGATATTACCTCCTACCCACTGTTGGGCTGGGCCAATCTGGGAACCATAGTCAATTCTTGAACAAAATCCGCCTCGATGAGATTTTGAGCTCTAGATCATCGCAATGGGTAGGTGGTCTCACATGATGATGATGAATTTGATCATATAAACAAATGTATTCACAATCAATTTTTTTTTAAAAGGGTCTACAAAAAAGCTAGAGGTTGGCATGATAGGGATGATGATGACAGTTGTGGTGATAGTAATGGCAGTAATGACAATGACGATTGTGATGACACTAGTAGTAACAAAATTGATGGGGACAGCAGTAATGACAGTGATTATGACGATGATGATAATAATGGCAATAATGGTAGTAATGGTAATACTAGTGATTATGATCATGACAGTGATGATGATGACAATAGTGCTAATGACAGTGATGATGAAGATAATAGTGCTAATGACAGTGATGATGATGACAATAGTGCTAATGACAGTGATGATAATTACAATAGTGCTAATGACAGTGATGATGATGACAATAGTGCTAATGACAGTGATGATAATGACAATAGTGCTATTGACAGTGATGATGATGACAATAGTGCTAATGACAGTGATGATAATGACAATAGTGCTAATGACAGTGATGATGATAACAATAGTGCTAATGACAGTGATGATGATGACAATAGTGCTAATGACAGTGATGATGATGACAATAGTGCTAATGACAGTGATGATAATGACAATAGTGCTAATGACAGTGATGATGATGATGACAATAGTGCTAATGACAGTGATGATAATGACAATAAAGCTAATGACAGTGATGATGATAACAATAGTGCTAATGACAGTGATGATGATGACAATAGTGCTAATGACAGTGATGATGATGACAATAGTGCTAATGACAGTGATGATGATACTGCGCTCATGATTGTGATGATGATAATAACAACATTAGTAATCGTGCTCCCGATGATAATAACAACATTAGTAATGGTGATCCCGATGATAATAACAACATTAGTAATGGTGATCCCGATGATGATGACAACAATAAAAATAATATTCAATGAATTATTTAAATGTGAAAGACAATTAGTAATGCCTGGTTTATTTTATACCTCCATCTTCAGCTGTGTGTTGTATCTGTCCTCTAACTGTCGTTGAAAGCTTAGCATTCTCTGCTCTGCCCCTGACCTCCCTGACAGCAGGAAATCTTCACGCCTAGAGGAGTACAGCTCGTCAACACTAGAAAGTTTGACGTCTGTCACCAAAAAATACCAGAATATCAATCAAACCACAGATGATAATATGATAATAAGTCTTGTTTTAAATTACAGGAAAACAAAAACTACTGTGCCTGGCAAGCTCCAGAAATAAAAACTATTGCGCCTGGCAAGCTCCAGAAATAAAAACTATTGCGCCTGGCAAGCTCCAGAAATAAAAACTATTGTGCCTGGCAAGCTCCAGAAATAAAAACTATTGTGCCTGGCAAGCTCCAGAAATAAATTTAAAAAAACTATTGTTCCTGGCAATCTCCAGAAATAAAAACTATTGTGCCTGGCAAGCTCCAGAAATAAAAATTATTGTGCCTGGCAAGCTCCAGAAATAAAAACTATTGTTCCTGGCAAGCTCCAGAAATAAAAATTTTTTGTGCCTGGCAAGCTCCAGAAATAAAAACTATTGTTCCTGGCAAGCTCCAGAAATAAAAACTATTGTGCCTGGCAAGCTCCAGAAATAAATTTAAAAAAACTATTGTTCCTGGCAATCTCCAGAAATAAAAACTATTGTGCCTGGCAAGCTCCAGAAATAAAAATTGTTGTGCCTGGCAAGCTCCAGAAATAAAAAAAAAAAACTATTGTTCCTGGCAAGCTATTGTGACAAGAAGAATTTACAGCTTCAACATGAGATAAAATACCTAGATAGTTTGGCCACATGGCTTGGGTGGGGCAAGCCATGTTTGGCCAGATGATAAAAACAAAAGTACATTAATTACTATTTAAAAAACTGTCTATTGTCTGTATTTATCACTTTTTAGGGCGGTGTTGGGCAGGAAGTTCCCAGATTTAAGATCACCTGGCTAGTACAGTTGACACAAACTGTGCATCTGGGACAAATGACAACATAAAAAAATTTCCATTCCTTACAGAGGATCAAACTCAGGTGTCTTCCTGAGACCTCAGCACCTAACCACTCAGCCACTCCCTAAGTCAATAACAGGTTACACATTTTAAAACAAAGAAAGATTTACCCAGTGGTGTGACAGGCCCAACTTTAATCAAATCTGTCTGACAGCCGATGTGCTGCACTGAGTTGGCGTGCAGGCTACATACTTCAGTCAACAACTGCCATAAAAAGCCTGGGAAAATATTAATTCGCACAAATTATTTGCCAAATATGACAAAAACAAATAAATGGTAATAAGCATCATCATCTAATGCCGCCTTCTCCTTCTGTTATTTATCCCCTAGCGACAGAACCTCAACTAACTAATTTGTATATCAATCAAAGCGAGACGTAGAACTAATCTTCTTATTCTTCTTCACTTCTACTTTTACAACTTAGGGTGTCGAAGGCAGCAAAAGGTTCGGCTGCTTGCTCTTCTGTCTGACTCGACCACAGATGCATCATAATGTTTCTCTGATGTTATCTTTCCATCATGTTCTTGGTCTACCTCATTCTCTATGTCCTCTCCTGTTTTGTGTATGCCTAGTGTGATATGGCATCACAAGCCATTCTCTCCAGGTGGGCAAACCATTTAATCTCCCGTCTTTGTGTGTAATTTAGAACTGGTTCAGTGCCGACTTTTTATCTTATGACCTTATTCTTGAATTGATCTCTTTTGATGCAGATCTAGTCAGCTACTTAATACCACAATCAGAAATGACAAAATAATGTTGCAGCGAGAAAGCCTTTATCAGCAAAGAATATAAATGGACAATGATACAATTACAGAAAAAAAGAATTCTTGGTGTAGCTTACCCCCAAGATCAACCCTACCCTCATTTGCAACTTATGACAAGCTTTTTGGAGTATGGTGTTTCTTATTCTTCTTCTTCCTCGCATTTACCGGCTTTAAACTCTGGCAGAAAGCTCTGGTTGTTTGTCTACCTCTGGACTTTAGCCTTGTTCCAGAACCTGAGTGTTGCCTGCACATCCGTTTTACAAATCTGACTTATACGTATGTAGACTGTTCGTTCCTTGCCTCTTAGGCAGATGCACTCCAACTTCAAAAAAAGCCCCCAGTTAGTCGACTCTTATGACATGCTTGTTGGGGGGCAGTAGGTCTATTATTTTTTTCCCCCTCACAAGGAACCCACACAGGAATGTAGTGTTTCTATCTTTGCTTTTTCTAGAGACCCCAGAAAGAGACAGGCACTAGTGCCAGTAATGGTAAGATGGATCTCCAGCAGTTCTGTTTACAGCCTTAGTTATTCACTCTACTAGGTTGAATCTCAACCATAAAATATGTATTTTAAGGTATTTACCTAAAAAGCGGTGCAAACTGCGGTTGTGTAGCAGCTAGACACTCTCCCGCAGATTTGTGGGTTCAAATTCAGAGTTATTAAACCGCACTAGTAACCTATCCAGACCTTTCAAAAATGACCTTGCCTCCCTGATCGACACAGCCTTAAATGGGTACCAGGTAAAGACCTTGGAAGTAAAGGCGGCCGGCATGATGTAGACCACTCACCCATCGAGTGCCGGCTGGCCTATAAAATACAGGTCTAGCCCTTTATGCACAGTGCACATGAAGGCATAGAAAAGGGTCCTTTACTTACAAAGCTTGTTTGGACTAGCCTTCTTTTACCTTCTGCTCCTGTCATCTGGCGTAGGCACTTCGTAACGCCGGGGTGCCGGGTTCAATACCAGCTGCAGGCCTTGCGCTGGTTTCTATAGTGGTGTTGAGAAACCGACCGTCTAGAAAGCAATGGCAAACTACTAGACGTAAACTTGCCAAGAAAAACCACTACAGCCAAAAAAAACGATGGAGTTGGTTCTGCAACGTCCTGTAAAGGATACGCAACTAACTTTCCTGTCATCTGACCTTAACCCATGTAATTTCATTTTTATTTACCTATCTGTGAAATACTTGATCAAAGCCTAACTGCCAGAGGGGTTTTACTTAACCTCCAATATTAGGTACTTAAGTACTGACACCCACCTAAACATTAACGCATACACCCAAAATAAGCAAAACTACTGTCACACACATAACTTTCAGACACATTTCTAAATGCATGCACCCAGCATTGGACCTTTCTAGACACGAGATATTCTTAAAATTCCAATAATAAATAAACTAACCTCGTTTGCTGTCCGGATGAGACTCATCACTCTGATGAGCAAACACATAAGCATGTTAATTTACAACAACAACAACAAAAAGATACTGTTAACCTGTTAAAACAGGTACAAACAATATTAAAAATCGGCAGTTACTGATTATGTGAAACTGGATATTTCTTACTATGTAATGCTTGTCTTCTTCAGTACTCTAAGCCCTTGATGCTCATTGTCCTTATCCAACTCAATTCATCTCTGTTGTCCATTTAAATCCATCCCATTTCAAGCTTAGAAATTTGTTTTGTGATGAAAATGAGGTGGGAATGCCTGCCCCACGCTTCATTTCCCTACCTGGAGGAGCAGGGTGTCTTAGTCAGTTCTCTACCCTTTGACCTGCCCAGCTTTGGGAGCCCTGCTGGTATCTATGCTACCGCTAGGACAGCTTTTAAGGTCACTAAGAGGTAAGGGCTCCCACAATTGAAAAAGACACCTTCGGAGGGAAAGATAAACACTGAAAATGAACACTTATGTAACCTTGAAAACTATAATGATGTAATACAGTGGAACCTTGCTTAACGAGCATAATTCGTTCCAGAATCATACTCGTTTAGCAAAACACTCGTTATGCAAAAAAAAATTTCTCACATAAATTAATGTAAAATACAATAATGCGTTTCATGTCGGGAAAAAAACTCACAAAATGCTATGTATAACGTTTATTCAAAGAAAATTATATACATATTGTTAAGAAGAGTGAATCATCTTCATCTTTTCTTCAAACGCGGAAAGAATGCAAATTTAATTTGCACCAAAAAAAAATTCTAAATAATTATGATGCATAGCTAATTATTTGTTTTGCTAGAAAGATGTCCAGAGACATTTGTTTTTGCTGACGCTTCAAAATTTTGTGAAAATGTGACACAGCATTATCATTAAATAAATTTGCAGCGTGCATAGCCACTTCCTTATTAGGGTGATGCTTCTCAATGTAAGATGCAACAGTTTCCATGCTTTCAGCATTTCTCTTATTTCACCAGAAGATTGTTACTTTTCTGTTACCTCCTCCTCCTCCTCCTATGACAAACTTTCCTCCAAAACTTCTTGTTGTGAAACGCAATGCAACTATATAAGCTCTTCGGTGGTCAGCTCTTGGCTGTGCTCTTCCACCAGCTCTTTGATATCACTGTTATCCACCTACAATCCCATGATAGTGGTCAAAGACACAATCTCGTTGACTACAGGTTTCACAGATACTGTCTCGAACCCCTCAAAGTCACAAATCGACATTTTCCAAAACTCTTTGTGAGTGAGGTTGGTCGCTTCAGTCACCTGAAAACAATGCTCGAAGAGTGCTTTAGTGTAGAGCTTCTTAAAGTTAGAAATAACTTGCTGATCCATGGGCTGGAGTAACGGAGCGGTATTGGGACGCAGAAACTGGATCTTAATGAACTTAAATTATTCAGGGTGGCCATCCTGTAGGCCTGGAGGATTTATGTACATATATATCACAATATAACACAAGTATGAGAAAATGTGTGATCACAAGCGACACTACGATGCTACTGGAACGAGTGCTAAACACAGACTGATGTAACATGCGCACAATCCGGGACTTCCCCTCTCCTTGCCACTCGTTATGCGAAACGTCGCTCGTTAAGCAAGTCGTTCTTTTAAAATTTGTTTTGTTCGTTATGTGAATTACTCGTTATGAGAGGTGCTCGTTAAGCGAGGTTCTACTGTACTTGAAATATGTATATGCAAGATGTGATAAGACAGAAGCATCAGCACGAGAGGCCCCCCAAAAAAGCCAGATATGTAAAACTCAAGTCCTGCAACATGACTAAAGACTAGAAGTGAATGAACAACCAGGACTTTGTGCCAGTTTACAGCCAGAGGAAGAAGAAGGCATCCATACTGTGCGAGCTGGAAAATGAAATTTTCTCTTCTTCTTCTTAGCATTCACCACTGTAAACTCCTCTGGAAAATTCTTCACAACTTGAGTTTTTCCTACACATCTATTTTACAGATCTGGCTCATTTATATGCAGACTATTGGTTTCACACCTCTCAGGCATATGCACTCCAACTTTAAAAGAAACATCCTTAACTTGTCACTGAAAAGCAAAGCAAAGCAAGTGGAAAGTATGATGGTGGTAATGATGATGAAGAAATAATACCATTTAAAACAAAAAAACATCAACTCACCAATCTTTGGTAAAGTCTCGAGTGAGGACTGATGTTCAGCAGCTTCAAAAGATCGGCAGTATCAAACTTCTAGTATGTGAAAGGTAAAAAAAAAAATCATAACAACAGTGCCACAGAAACAAAACAAATAGTATACTGAAAATAAAAATTTAAAAAAAGTAAAGGACCTTTTTCACATTACTGGCACACAGAGTATATGGCTGTTTGACCCATACTGTTTATAGACCAACTGATGCTTAATAGCTGATGTCAGCATCATATCAACTGGCCTTACTTACTAGGACATTTCCTAATATTAATCAGAGACTGGGTAAACCTGGGAGCCTGTGTGTATTTTTTTTTTTAAGTTCTCACTATCAGAAGATTCAACAGGGAAGTGTGCTAGTCTTTACACTTCTAGTTGAGTGTTTTATTGTTTAAAAATGTGCTTTTACAGTCACTATAATTCCCCTTTTTAGCCTTTACATCACACATGGAGATAAAGGGTAACTCAAGGATATAACTTTTTAAGGCCCAAGGAAATGTATTAATTTAATCGTCTGCTCCGTTCAGATTCATTGATTACTCTCATCCATATATTTGTTGTTGTTTTTTTTAAATTCTCACTGCATATACATTGTTTTGTTTTTTTAAATTATTAGTGCCCCCAGTAATTTCTGGGTTCTTGACCTTAATTTCTTCCCAAGGGTTTCCCTGGCAAAATGGTTAAGTCAAATAAACCTATAAACGTGTATGTATTACTTGAATTAACAAGTACTACTTCTTCTTCTTCACCAGCTGTAAACTCCAGCGAAAGGTTCTGGTTGTTTGTGCACTTCTGGACTCGTCCAGTTCCAGAACCTGAGTGTTGCGTGCACATCCGTTTTATAGTTCTGACTCTTTCGTATGTAGACTGTTGGTTCCTTAGCTCTCAAGGAGATGCACTTCTACTTCGAAGAAAGCTCCCAATTAGTCCACTCATATGACATGCCTTTGGGTAGGCAGTAGGTTTATTCTTGTTTTCCCTATAATGGGGCCCTGGAACCCACACGGGGAACAAATAGTTATGACTCTTCTTCTACCATTCATCTCACATTTGAGTCAAGATCCTCAACTAAGCACTACAAAGCCCTTTCAGATTTGTTCATGATTAGCTGGATTTTGTAGCTAAGGATTCTACACGATTAAATTAAAGGGTTTCGCACCATCCTCCAGATGTCGTCTTTTATAACGTGCATAGAAGCTTATTTTTGCTTTGCTTATGAAATTTGGTAACACATGAGTGCTTATTCTTCTCTTGTCCTGTTCTGCCTTTCAGCATCAGGTTTTTAAGAGGCATCAGGTATGAGCATTAGTATGTGCAACATTGACGCTGCCATTAACAGCCTCAGGTATTCCATCTATCCATCGCGTGCGTGGTCAACCCCTAGATCTGCTTCCATTGTGTCTAAGTGACATAGCTCTCTGTGGTGAACTATCTGATGGTAGTCTTGTCACATGTCCGAACCATCTGCCCTGTTGTTTCTTGGTGTTCTTTAGATTAGTCAACAGGTCAAAGTCATGACACAAGCGTTTAAACCCATAAGTGCTCCAATCTACTTCTAACTCAAGTAAATTGTTGCTGTAATTGTTATTCAACATTTGCTTCGTTAATATAAATTTCTGTAACCTATGGTGCCATTTCAATGGGTTGAAATGAATTCTGTCCGTATTCCATAGTTGTGGATTTCAAGCTGTACGATAGACATGGCCAATAAGACACCTTTTTTGGGGGGTGCCTAGTTGACCATGTTCTTTAGTGCACTTGCATTCATGGCGAGGCGCAGACGCCGTCTGGAGGTGACAGGTTCAATTCCCGGCACTGTAACTATAGCTTTCGATTTTTATGTTGTCTAGTGTGTTCTTTTATCTTTCTACTTCTTTCTATGAGTGCCGATCAATACACTTTCTGTTATTCGATTAATTCATAATATTCTAACTCAAGCCTCAGTCTGAAGAATCTCAGCGCAGTGCATGAACTCCACTGCACCAGCAAAGATCCTTAAATACTTTATGGGTAGATTTTTAACTCCAAATTTTGCCCAGGCAGCGCCATTAGGCTACATTTTTCGATTTCCAACTACCAAGGTATTTTGTACGTGTGCAACAATACACACAGGCGTCCGGTCTTACTACTCAGAGACCAGGGGAAATTACTAGAAGTCAACGTAAAAAACCCAGCCTTTAACGTGGCTTGAACTGGGACCTCCAGCACTCGAGGTGGATGCCATACCTCGAGACCACGCAGCCCCCCTCTTCTATAGTAAGTACTAGTACCATCCATACTTGTTTCCTGATATCGTCTTTTGTGACCCTGTCTCTTCTAGTTTTATTTAGGATTCACCATAGGCATTTAATTTTTGTTTCGATTAGGATTAAGAAAAGTAACGTAAAGGTACAATTTTTACACCACTGGCACACTAGGCATCTATTTTTGTGGTGGGTGATGTGGTCAACAAAACAGCAGCTGCATTTATTTTCTAGGACTTTACCCACTCTTGTTTGGGTCAATTGGCAGCAAAGCTACTTAGGATAGTATGAGTTGAATAATTTATAACTGAGCCTCAAAAGGATAATAATTCAAGCAAATTTACTGACCTTGTCTTGGTTGAGTCCACATTCCGGCAGGAAAACACTGAGTGTGTACTCGTATTTACAGGCACGAAGGTGATTGGCCACAAGGCTGTTGGAAGCACGATGTAAGAGAGAACCACCCTCAGGGACATTCAGGTCTTTTAAGGTTAAGGGTCCTCGTACACTCTGCTGAAGCTCGGTTACTAAACTGTTACGTAGTTGCGACTGTGTGAAAGTAATGAATATACATATGTAACCTTTTTAACATATATGTGTAACTTTTTAACATGTATGTGTAACTTTGGACTCATCATTTTTAAATACAAACTGACACTCGGTTGGTGATGTGTTCAGCATCACGCTGGCTTTCTCTTTTTTTCCTCAGGATATGACCTCACATTTATATAAGGCTAGGGTGACCTGGGAGCTAAGGACAAATTTTTTGTTGGGGGGAGGGGGTAGGGGGGGGGGGGGGTTGGGAGAGGTACATCCAACTTAATATGGATTTAAACCCAAGCCCGTTAGCATCGTGAGTGCCTCACCATTAAACTATCACAGCTCCCTATGTGTAACTTAGATATTATAACCAATATCATCAGGTTGTTAATCCTAGAACTAATGATATGATGTCTCTTTTCCACTCCACTGTCTATGGTTCTTGTTATTATATGTTAGTCAGCCCTAAGAGTGCTTGCTGTTCAACAATATTAATTCTGGATTTTTGCACACTTTTTCTTTCCCTTACAGTCCCCTCACTGCATTATGGTTTTTAGCCATTATCTTTGCCCTCAGCCTTCTGCCTATGTATTGCCAATAATTCCTTAACCCTACCAGACTGCTGACCCGATTTTTCTGGAATTTCTTAACCTGATGCTATACCGCAGTCCCTAATTTTCGGCAATTTGCATACATACTAAAAATAACTAGCCAATCGTAACCAGACTTCGTGGATAGTCTTCCCAGATGTCCGCCTGTACATGTTTAGATTAAATTTGTGTTATTTTATGTGAAAAATTCACAATGAAACGAGCGGCTGATGAACCAGGCACTTCAACAAGAAAGTAAAGTAGGTCTAGGCGATCAAAATGTGATCGATACTTTGGTTTATTCAGACTCTGCGGAGTCATAATGTCATGAAAAATATGTTCACAGTCGAAGTGAACATTTAGTGAGAGCTCGAATGATGAGGAAAATCTTGTTAATTTTACATCTAGAAATAGATCGATAGTAGGAGAAGAGGGGGGGGGGGGGGGGGGGGGGGGGGGGGGGGGGGGGGGGGGGTGGGTGGGTGGGTGAAGTGTCCCTCAAACAGCAACATCTGGTGTTCACTTTTGTGAAACAATCCTGATTCTCCTGAGTGAACTGGCACACAAAGGTGAAATATTGGCGCTAGATAAAAGGTAAGCCTATTCTCTACAATGTCTCCAAGTTTCATCTTATTCTAGCCACTTGTTTGAATGTAACTAATATTTTTGTATATCATGTTGGTTTTTCAGGATTAATGCCCAGAAGCTCAGGTATAGGGGGCAGTTAGGTTCAGGGCTTCAGGTCTGGTAGGGTTAAACAAATGAAGATGCAAAAAAAGAATACTAGAAAGAACGCAAAAAGAATAATAGCAGAAGGCATGGTATTAGGAAAGAAGAGCTAGGGTTAAGATCACCTGCACAATGATCAGCACAGGATATACATGACACCTTGAATAGGAAACTGCACGAGGCATGAGATCTGGCGAGAGACAGATTGTGATGTGTTTCAGGCAGACTGGGATGAGAGTGACGTTTTACAAAGGACCTGCTACATGATGATGATCTAAATGAACTCAACACAAACTATGAAAAGGTAGCTGAAGGAAGTAAAAAAGAAAATGCTAACAGGGACAACCAAAATATTTATTAATATTGATCCAAGATTATGCCAACTCTGACACTGCACTCTGACATGCAGCAGCCAACATTATTTTTGCAACAACAGCTAAACAATTAAAATGTGTGCCAACTCCACAGTGGAGTTTTACTGCAGTGGATATATGCATCCATTGTTGACTTTAGAGATATTATTGTCGTGGTGAAGCCCCAGTCTCCTCCATTTACTTATTTATTTAGCGACTACGGTGTTCGCAATTTGCCGTCTATTGGCAATTTCCGTTACCATGGAAACCGTTCGAAACTTGTTTGGGAAATGTCGGCTGGTTTCGGGATGGGTCCCAATCTCTCATGAAATTTTGCGATTGGTGTGGTTTTCACCAGTATAAATAGCTGAAAACGGCGGGAACGAACCCGATTAACAGCGCATGTCTTCGACAGCCGGAAGTCCTCTGTTTTTCTGTTACATCAGTTTTATTAAAAATAGCGATAAGTATTCAAGGTTGGCTTTAGGCTTTAACATTACTAGTACTGGTAATGCTGGTTATAATTGAATTCTCCGTCCAATTTTACATTTGTATATCAAATTTTTTTCTTATCAGTGGCTTTTTAGATTTACAGTAACATTTTTCAGGCAATCGCTATTATGTGGCTGTGTCTCATTGTCTGCCATCTTGTCCAATGCAAACAAAGCCAAAACGATAAGTGCGCAGTTTGGTTGCGCAGAGAAAACTTCTTGTTTCACAGACGCAAGTTTTCAACAGCTGTTTTTTACATCTCATCTCCACAAAAACCTACATATCTCAGCTCAGAAATAACATACAAGCCTAAATGAGGTACCATTGGAAAGAGATTGTTTACAGCTAGGTTCTCCTAGCAGATTTGGCCGGCAGGTAGGTCGGCTTCGGTCGGCGTAGTGGGAGTTCTTTCCCTTGGCCGCACTCACAACAACGAGCGGAAAAAGTCACGACTCAAACACGACAGTGAGGTCGACATCAGGGCTGCCAATGCTTGGTTATGTCCCCCAGATCTGGGTTTTTCTTTTGACGCTGCGGGAAAATCTGGGGGGGGGGGGGGTTTCTGTGTGTCTGTCTGTGGGTGTTTTGCCGATCTGTAAGCTTTAATGACCAATAAATTTGCGTGGTTAGGGGTTGGGTTAGGGTTAGCGGTAGGATTAGGGTTTGGTTTAGGGGTAGGGTTAGGGTTAGGATTAGGGGTAGCGTTAGGGTTACGGTTGGGGTTAGGGGTAGCGTTAGGGTTAGGGGTTAGGGTTAGAGGTAGAGTTAGGGGTTAGGGGTAGGGTTAGGGTTAGGTGTAGCGTTAGATGTGACAATTGTGACAGTCGCATGCACGCGCAAACAGTCGACGGATGGTGGATGCTACTGACACTGACAATTCGCCACCGATTGGGCACCAGCCGCGCGCTAATGCCGTCATATTTGTCACACTTCCAGTGGCGCCACTCCCACAAACATCAGATTGTCGGCCAGTATTTCAACCTCTTACGTGAAAATTTTCACATCTAACCCTAACCCTACCCCTAACCCCTAACCCTACTGCTAACCCTAACCCTACCCCTAACCCTAAGCAACCCTACACGCAACCGTATGATGATGATAGACACCCTACGCAGCCCTACGCGCAACCGTATGATGATAGGTAACCCAAGACGCAACCGTACGCAACCCTACACGCACCCGGATGATGATAGGTAAGTATGTCATTTGATTCACGACTCTTTCCGCGACTTGTTTTGAATGTGGCGAAGGGACATAACTCCCATAACTCCCACTAAGCCGGCCGACGCCGTCTACCTTGCTGGCCAAATCTGCTAGGAGAGCCTACAGCTATCTAACTGTGCTGGTTTTATTGGTGTAGAGGGCATTTTGAAAATTTGACTAAAGTATCTAATTTATTTAATTTTATTATTTATTACTTTGGCAGTGTGACACAAGTGAAAACTACAATTAGGTATGCTAATCAAGAAGGTGACCCACTTTAAAACGAAAGTAGAGATCGCTTAGTTACAAGATGGCGTCGGTGGTCCACGAAAAATGGCTCCTTTGCGTATCAGTTACTTTGAAAACCCGTCGCTCAATACTGGCTGTTCTGAATCGATTACATGGGCTCAAAGTTATTCAGAAGAGGTCGCTCTACAAAACGACACCTAACTTACGTAGCGATCTTTGTTCAGCCAAGTAAATTTCACTATTTGCCATGCGGGAATTAAATTTCTTTAATATCTCCTTTTTAAAGTGAATATAAATATTTTTAGTTGACATTGTTGGATTCTGTGTCCATTTTTACATAAAGGTGGGTAGTTTTGTTGGAATCTGTACAGGACGAAGTTGAAAGTTTGAATTTGTTCCCAATCGTGTCTTGAGAGCTAAATCGGAGATGTTTCAAAATGGCCGCCACGTGGTCTAAACGAACTGATTGATTAATATCTAGTTATTTATAAAAACAGTAAAAAAATAATGCAAGTTTTATTTCTATTAATCATTTAACTGTTTTTAACTTTCATTTGACATCAGTTTTAATAGTTTTAAACAGCTGAAAATAATGTTTTAGCACGTTTTTGACATGGACCATTTGGCTAGGGTATTTTGAGTGTTGAAAATGGACACAGACATTGGTTTGAACATTTTTTATTATACTTTAAATTCACATTAAAGTAGTTTTTAAATCATTTTTGGAATCTTTAGCCATTATAGAATTTTTTAAGCCATAACCTATCATTGGGCATGAAGGACCTTACCTGTTTAAGGCCTTTTTACCTGCTGACCCCACTCTCCGCTCCCAGATTAACATTTAAAAAATGTCTGCCATATATTTCTGCACTACGATTTTGTGGTGCATTTTTATTGTCCTAGATAGTATAACAAGTACTATTTATGACTGATACTATGTATAAGAATTAAAATTGTAGTTTTTACTTCCTTAGATTTTAGATATGCTTATTTAGAAAGTTGATGATTAATGAAATTAATAATAAAATATAATTTGTTTAACTGCATAAGTTTACTTACTTACAGCTAGGGCTACTTACAACTTATGATTAATAATATTTGATCATTTTTTTATATATACTAATATATACTAGCCAGCAAACAGATCATGTGGGACATAGATACTTAAAAAAAATAAAATGTTATTTTTCCTCTTACCTTTTATGAAATCCTGCTCCATGAAAACACAACATAAATCCAAAGCGAATCATAAAGGAGCTTATTTAATAATTTAATTAATTTTACTCCATGAAAAATTTAAATATAGCACTGAATCACAAATCGGGCGGTTACCTTAGATTATTTTGAACAAGTAAATAAAATATTGAGCTGTGACTAGTTAAGAAGAAGAGGGGAACACTATGGTGAAATGTCCTCATCATCAATAAAATGAAAGAATAATTCGCAAAGACTGAAAAAAGGATTATGTTAAATCAGTAAGAGGGGCTCTCATTTTCACTTGGTTATAAAACAATATGGGGGACTCCGCAGCAAAGTGGTCAAGCCATTAACCTCGCGCTCAGAAGGTTGCGGTACGTTCACTGCGTTGTTCAACTAAAAAATGAATTTTTTTGGTTAGCGGAGACCTCTGAGGGCTGTTGCTGGAGCTACGGTATTCAGGCTTCATGCTAAGCTCTTAGCATGCGCTAGCCGTTCAGTTATGTGGAGAAAGACCAAGCCATACTAAACCAGTAACGATGCAATGAAGTCGATCCACTTGCTATTGAACATTTTTTAAACAGTGGAATAAAGCAAATTTCGGTCAGATGTATGCACACACACACAAGTGACAGTGCGAGAAAAAGCATTATTCAACAAACAGAAAGAGATGCATCATAGCAGGAAGAATAGTTACAAAAGTATATATATATATATATATATATATATATATATATATACATATAAATATATATATTTTACAGTATACGTCTTGCAAGACTCACTGAATAATAATAATAAATTCATAAGGTATTTAATTAATACTGATAAACTGACTCATTTTTATGTTATTTAGGTTTGAATCACATCATATTTTTAAAAAGGCAACAACTTTATTCAGAGCCTGCTGTCCTGAAAGCAATGACATATGGTTGCTAAGGGGTTCAGCCAAAAACTTTAGAGTTATTGACATTAAACATGATAAATTTAGGTCCAGTTTTCACTTGGGAACATGCCGCCATCTTGTTTCTGTGTTTTCCATTATAATTTTTTTTGGGGCACTTTCTGCCACTGAAATGTGATTATCTCCGCTTAGAATTGACATACAGACTTCATTGAGGTACCGTTGGACTCAGTTTTTCAACCTCTATTCAGCTGTCTTTGTTTAAAAGTAAAAAACCTAAAAATAAAAATTTTGACTAAAATCCCTACAACAATTTAAATTATACAATGCCCACCTTTATGGAATCCACAAGCCCGCGGTTTCGCAAACTGTGGTACAGTCTGTTTCTCAGCTCTTCTGCAGACAGATACTCTGGCGCCTGATCAGCCATTTGACCAAATAGGTGAGGAAATACTTTTAGATGCAAATTAACCGAACTTCACAAGTATTTAAACCAGTACATGAAACAGATAATCATCTCAAGTTCGAGAAGCTGGTTACGTCTGCAACAAAATCATGTTCAGTCTGGCGTCCATAACAATGATCCTTTTAAAAAACAGGAATCGGCGAGCAGCGAAACAATATTTCACATCATCATCATCATGCACCATACGTAGGCGGTGGATCGTTCACCAATTCACAAATCAGATAAGTTATATTATGCCATCCGCTTTACGGGGTTAAGTCACACAGGCAGATGCACTGCCACGAAGAAGACATCAGGTAGGCAAAGCACTCTTCCCCAACCACACCTTCATCACCACCTAGGCGCACACAAACAAAATTTATCGGGACTCCAATAAATTAAGAAAACATTGAGTTTCTTTCAGGCAGACCGTGATGAGAGTGACGTTCTGCAACGAACCTGCTATATGATGATGATGACAGTCTTTTTCGGTATGTGAGTAGATCTATTAGCTATCCCTATGGTCGTCGCTGAAGCTACAGAGTGTCGTTATTTGTGTGTGCGATCCTCTGGGCAAACAATTGGACACTGCTGAGACGGTCCGAACCATAGGATATAATCAATGAAACTCACTGTACCAACTCACCTTTAAAATAATGTAGAAAATCTATTTCACCTTATACATAAAGTAGAATACATGCACTAAACCTAAAAGATGTTATATGAAACAAGATGGCCCCTAATGGGAAGATGTATTGATGCCATTAAAGGCATTCTATATTCACACGACACTGAATAACAGTTGGAACACAAAAAGCTTTGGGCCGTAAACTATTCCTCCTGACGTCGCTAAACTCCAGTAGCAAAAATTGATCATGATAACGATTATGATAAAGATGATGATGATAAATATGGCTGTGAGAAGAAGAAGAAGAAGATGATGATGACGACAATAAACTGTCAAGAGGCTAGATTTGGCCAGAAACGGCTAAATTGGCAGCCTTAACGATATAACTGCCGTCCGTCTGCTGACTTTGCTCCCGTCTGTAACAGAAACATGTCCCTCGCCTGGTAGCAGTGGAGAGGAAAAGTAGACACGGACTGTATGTCACATCCTTGATCAACTGATAGTTGGTGGGTAAACGCGGTAACCATCAGCTGTACACGTTGCAGCCAAGGGATTACATCACTGTAAACAGTCCGAATATCGTTTCTGTTGTCGAGCAATGGCAGAGGAGCGGGTTATTCGCGTTGGGACGAGAAAAAGTCAAGTAAGAAAGCGAAGTATTTGAATTATTACGATGTTTTCTATTTCTTCTTCTCGTTCACCGGCTGTAAACTTCGTCCGAAAGTTCTGGGTTTTCATCCGCTTCTGGATGTTATTTTTGCGTTCATATCCTTTTTACGGATCTGGCTTATTTATTTGTATGCAGACTGTCAATTCCTCGCGTCTTATGAAGATGCACTCTGAAGTAAACACCCCTAATTATTTGACTTTTATGACATGCCTGCTGTAGGGGTGGAGGGCAGACAGCAGGTCTATTCTCTCCCCCCCCCCCCCCGCCAACCACACACACACGCATAATGGGGAATTGTTACTATTTAATATTAAATGATCAATATGTGTAATGCCGCAGGTACAGAAGATCATCAGCCCCCCCCCCCCCTCCGCCCCACACACAAACATCTATGTTTTTTAGTTTGACACTATTCAACATCGAGTGCTTGTGGACTACCATGAATAGTCCTGCATCTCCACATCCTGAGATCCACATCAACATGCACCTATAGTACTAGTAATATATTTGCAGGTTTCTTTATAACGGTAAATAAAAGGACCCATTACATGTTGTTATGCAGATAGTGCTAGGCCTGCAGTTTTAACTCTTTGAGTCCCAAGGGGTTTAGCATCAGAGGTCCAAGGGGTAGTCAAAAGAGATGTAAAATAGGCCCATCTTGCGTTTATTGGGTCTGGCTATCCTCAAAATAACGGGCACATATTATGGCGGCCAAAAACAGGGCCTCAGTCACGTGTCAATTGCACACTTCCGGCTACCTAATTTGCGGTTTTCAGGCGACTACCGCCACCGCCAAGAGTATCCCCCACGCCGCTCATGTGGTATGGATTGGGACTAAACTAGATGGCTGGGACTCACGAGCAAAGCTGCAGGAAATGCGGAAGCTGCTGCTCGTGAGTCCCAGCCATCTGGTTCATGCGGAAGCTGCTGTTCGTGAGTCCCAGCCATCTAGTTTAGCTCCAATCCATGTAGCGTGAGCAGCGTGGGGATACTTTCGGCGGTGGCGGTAGCCGCCGGAAAACCGCAAATTAAGTCACCGGAAGTGCGCATTTGACACGTGACTGAGGCTCTCTTAGGGTGTTTTTGCGACCGCTATATTTTATGCCCGTTATTCAGAGGATAGCCTTGGGTCTCTAGGTAGGAACCTTTGAACGTATGATACGCTCCTTGGGACTCAAAGAGTTAAAGACTATTAGCGTCCTGTGGGTGACATGGTCAGGACTGTTACTGTCAGTAATTTCAGTCGCAGTTCGAACTTCATGGCAAATAGGCCACCCCATAATTGCCACAAAAACCACATAAAATACCTACCACTGTCCTTTGTGAAAAGTCAGACAGATGGCAGACCTGGCAAAATCCAAACAGCTTGCACATGCATTAAATGTATAAGCCAGCCACCAGAGATACCAACAGTCTGTTATCAGAATTGTAACACATAGTTAATGCAAGAATGTCATGAGATACCATAAGTCTGCACATGGTAGTTCTAATGTTCACAGCTTTGGAATTTTCCTCCATATGTAGACTAAAATGATATAACACTGTGTCAAGCAACTGAGTTGAGTGCATAGCATAACACTGAGCTGTGGATTTCATTTGGAATGCTTTTGGCCTGTGCCAAAAGTGTTTTTTTGTGTGTCTATGTGTGTGTGATGCAGATTCAGAAAATGGTAAACTTTATTTGGAATACTTTTTGACTGCACACAGTGTGGTTTGTGTTGTGAACTGCAGATCCATAAAATGGCGAGTAGCCTGTTGGCAGAGAACTGGGGATGCCTTATGCAATTAATTGCTTGATTTGATTTGATTTGATTCATGAACCGACATCACAGCACTCGGGGCATTCCCATAAGCACTCCGTCCCCATCTTCAGCAGCCAGCGAAGAGTTCCGTTACTAATGGTGCCAGTAGCTTTCTGATTAAACGTCCATCTTGCCTTTCCTCTGAGCCTCGAGCTTCTGCCAGAACCTCTCGTCACCCCCAACTGCATCAATCTCACCAGACTGTGGTGAACCATCTGCTCCTCTCAATTGTACACGCTCTCCCACAAGGCACTAACCACGTCTGCCCTATCATGTATCAGTATTCCACTGTTGTGCAGAGCCAGCCAGTCTGTCCGCCTGTTCATTTCCCAACACACCGGCGTGACCCGGTGAAAAAATCCAGATAATACTCCTCACTCGTGTCCTCCGCAGCGAAGCATGCCACTCTGCATGAAGCATACCTGTCCTGATCTTCCTCAGCATGCTTTCTGAATCAGTTACAATCATGATGTGTGTGTGTGTCGTGTTCTCTAGCCAGCGGAAAGCTGCAGTGATTGCCTCCACCTCCATTCTTAAGCTTGATATTGTGGTATCATATGCTAGACTCTCCTGCACCAAACGTCGACCATTAACTTTTGCTAAGAAGCCCCAAGCACTTCTTTTGCCTATTGACACTGAACCGTCTGTAAATGATCAAATCCTCTGAGCGAGCATTATCTTGAATTAATTGCTGAATTTCCACCTCTGTGGCACCTGCTGGCCAGTCTCTGCATTCCTGGCTCAGCGTGATTATGACTCTACACAGGTCTGACTGCTCAAGTGGCACTTTGACCCACTCCTCTCCTCGCCTAATGTTCTCAAGGATGCAAAGCTTTTTGATTGTGTCTTCTGCCTGAGCCATCCATGACCTCCCTCTTATCAGCCGCTGACCCTTAACTGCACCCAGAGCTTCATGCATAGGGTGGTCTGTGTCTGCAGTTACCCTGAGATATGACTTCGCCTGCAGCACCTTGTGCCTAGCTGCAACCGTCGGCAAACCAAGGATGTATTGCATACACACCACTGGGGTGTCTCTGGTACAACCCAGATTGACCCGCATAGCCGCGTTCTGTATGCGCTCTAGTTTGTCCATCTGTCTCTTTGAGACGGTAAGCAGTCCCAGGCCATAATCCACCACTGACAGGATCAAGTGCTGATATAGTGTGAAAAGCATTCTCTGCTCTATGTCAATTGCAGCCATAGTCTTAAGTGCACTAAGTCCTTTTTGGCATCTCGTCACAACACTATCCACATGGTCCTTAATTGACAGGCTCCTGTCAAATGTAATTCCTAGATACTTCAGTTTGCTCTCTCTGTTGACGTCTCTACCATCTATCGTGAGACTTGAGACATTAGTTTTAATGATTCTGTTGTCCAGAGAACACCACAAAACAGACGCCTTTTCCGGGTGGACGACAGCCCTCATTTCTGTACACCACTCAGTCACTTTGTCTACTGTCGCTTGTAGCTCCCGAGCTGTTTGTTCCCTCTCTTCCCCCTGCCTATATTCAAGTATATCATCCGCAAAAGTCAGTATCCTTCCAACTCCTGGTGCTTCTAGGCTTGCAATTTTGCTCGTATACACGTTGAAGAGTACAGGCGAGATGGCGGATCCCTGGGGCCAATTAATTGCATGTGCATCTACTGATCTATTGTAATTGTTGCTTCGATTGATGATGAAATGCATTTCTAGTGTCAGACTGTGTGTTGGCACTTCTGACGTCTGCCTTAAGCATATATTGTGTGTATGCTATTGGATTTGCTGAGACTGCAGTCTATGTCACAAGGAACATTGATGAGCATTCTGTATTGTTTTTGTTGGCACAGGAATGGAGCAACCAAGGGGTAACCCATTTGCTGTGAAGTTGGAACTGTGGGTAGCGATTTTAGAAGTCAAACCAAGCATGTTATTTACGATTCTTCTCCTTCTTTTTTTGCTCTGAATCCCCCAGTGGGTGAGAGGCTCCTAACAAGCGCAGTTAAAGCCCACCTATTCTTTGTGCACAAATTAATCCGTTGTCTTGAATAATTTATCAGTGAAACTGAAAAATTATGTGCATGGGCTCACGGGTGCAGGAACCTGGGAACTCAGGCCCCAGGTGCCCTTCTCTTACTGAAAAGTTATTGGGCAGTATATATATATCATCATCATAAACCACTTCTGCCGTTGAGCGTCGTGGGAAGGAATAAATTGCGATCCAGTGCACGTTGGCTGCCACTGGCTATTGTCATGCAGTGAAGGCGTAGAGGGTCTTTAATGTTGTCAATCCATGTTTTCCGCGGCCGTCCTCTTGCTCTTGTAATTGATCTTCTGAGATGTAGTGCTTGTGATGGTATTTGATCTTGCAGCATTCTAACAAGATAGCCAAACCACTTGCTCTGCTGATTATCTATATATAATATTATTCGATTTAACTTGCCAGGATATTGGCTGTAAAATGGTTAATAAAGATACTTAACCAGGCATGCCAAGAGGGAAAAGTATCAGAAGACTGAAAAAGGTCTGTGATTGTGCCAGTAGAGAAAAACAAGGACAGCAATAAAGAATATAGTCAATACATGTACAAAGGCTCTTCTTAGCCATGTAGAAAAACTTTAGGCAAGAATTTTAGAACAAAGAGTAAGATATAAAGTGGAACCATCCTTAAATAATTCAGTTTGGTTTTAGAAAAGGAAATCGGTGCACCAACGTTATTTTTACTTTCAGACAGACGAATGAGAAAACCATAGAGTACAACAATGAACTAAACGAGGATTTTATTGATCAAGAAAAAGCCTTCAGCCGAGTAAACCAAGAGAAGTTGTAGTCATTGCTTGAAGAGTATGGTGTAACTAGACAATTGTTAGACAACATCATAGCTATGTAACACTTTTTCTTATTTGTTCACCGGCTGTAAGCTGCGGCAACAAGTCTTGGTTGTTCATCCATTTGAACTTTGGCTTTGTGTCAGAGCCAGAGCTTTGCATGTAAATCCATTTTACTGGCTTATCTGTGTGCAGTTGCTTGTTCCTTGCCACTCGTGCAGATGCACTCCGACTTCAGTGAAAATCCACATTTATTAGACTCTTACATGCTTGTTGGGGGGGGGGGGGGGGGGGGGGGGGCAGTGGACCCACACTGGGAACTATGTATCACACAGCCGATTGTGCTGTAAGAACAACTATAGGATGACAAACTGATTCCAAGTTTCCTTTTGGGGTACGATAAGGGTGTATACTATCACTGCTCTTCTTTTTTATCTATATGGATAAGAGGCTTAAAGAAACAGTTCCACAGCAGGAGGATATAGATGAGCTGATATTTGCATATGATCGTGACCTGTTAAAACAAAACACCCTCAAAATCTGTTGCAAGAAATATAATATGAAAATAAATACTGAAAAACAGAAATAATGACAGTAAATTGAACACCAGTTTTATAAATCATCACTGTTTAAGGTGAGGCATTAAAACAAGCTAAGGAGTTGAATACCTAGGCAGTGTATTAACTCAGGATGAAGGATTGGACAGAAAAAAAGAAAACAGAATATGGAAAGCCAACAACATAAATTACCAAACAGGTAGGCGTCAAAATATCAACATGCACACACACACAAAATCAGCTGATAAATGTGCTATTTATTCCAGCTTTGTGCTATCAATGCCAGACATTGAAGTCCTAAATAAATAAACCGCAAAATCACAACTTAAGATGAGATATATAAGAAATATAGATGGAAAAACAAGAAGAGACAGTCACCAGTGAAGAAATAAGAACAATGGTAGGCACATATAATAAAGTGACTTCATAGAACAATGGTAGGCATGTACCATAATGTGACTTCATAGAACAATGGTAGGCACATACCGTAAAGATACTTCTTAGAACCTAGTCAGAATGGAACAAAATCAGCCTTCAGCTAGAGCTTACTACATGAGATCAGCAGGCTATAAGTCAAGAGGCTGACAAAGAAAAGATGGGTGCAGGGAGTAAAAGTCACACTACAGAAACAATATGTCATTTACACAAGCTCCGCAACTAATGAAAGAACTACATCTAACTCCTATCTGTGATGCTTTACAGCATAAGCAGTAGAATAAAAGAAAAAAGAAAGAAGAACAAAGCTTACATCTCAAGCCCATCCCAGAAAAATTATAGTATAAGTCAGTCAGTCCCTTAACTCTTTAACTCCCAAAGAACACACCATGCGTGACTGCATTTACTCATATGCACCAGACAATATAATATTATGCTTGTACATTTTATGTTTAGACAGGACATAGTAAACCCAACAACACACAAGACTCCAAATAGACTGTGTCTATCTCCTGTGGATGTAGTATACCCATGCTTTTGTTGCTGTCATTTTTACCTCATTTAGACATCAGCAATGACTTAACATATTAACAAAAAGCTGATATAATTCACAGCTTGCCCTCATTCAGACTAACGCTGTCATAAGAATGTTAAAGACCTTGGATCCAACTCTAAGATTTGAAACAGGTGAGTACTGAAATTATCCTAGAATTATTACTAAAAAAACAATGATCATTCAATAAATCAAGGCAGTGTTTCTCCATAAATTTGAACAAGCTAGTCACAAACAATAGATTGCACAATGTATTGCCTGGTAAATTTCATTAATTCATTCATTTTCATGTTGTGCCATTGTATGTCACAAAGGGCCAACAGTCAATTTCTCCATTTTGTTCTAGTCTGAGCAATCACTTCTATATCATGGATAGAATCCAGCCCAGCACCTTTGCCCTCTCTCCTCGCTATTTACTTTAGGGTTTCTCTTGGATGTCCTTGTTTTTTTTAGTCCCTCTGTTTCCCATTTCAGTGCCTGTTTGGCGATTCTCTGTTCATCTCTTTTTTAGGATGTGTCCAGTCTACCACCATCTTCTCTGTCTTACAACTGTTGTTACTTGTGGTAGCCTGGTATGTTTCACTGTATCTGATTTTGTACATACACAGTTAGGATTCAAAAGGAAAAGCTGATCACACATCAGAAATTGCTGGGGACTGACAGACTGAACTGCTGTGGTGGTGAAGTGGTTAGTAAATTTGCCCATTAACACAATGGTCTTGGTTTCAGTCCCCAGTTGAGCCAGGATCTGTTTCAGACAAGAATGATTCTAGAACTGTCCCAGCCTCATACCATGGACATGAAGACTCTTGGAAGACCAAGGCCATATCATTTTACATCTACAGTTCTGTTGCAAAACTCATATTCTCTGTATGTGCTACTGATGTGTAAATAGATTCATAACATCATAAAAATGGACATACTGAAATCAGTTACTGTATTTATAACATTATAAATGTAAACAGGAGTACAACAAAATATAGTATTTATCCTAATTTTTACTTTTAAAGTGGTACTTATGTTTCACTGGGAGCTATGGTGACGTAGTGGCCAGACACTTGCCTTTGGGCCCATAGGTCTTATCTTTGAATCTGCATCGAGTGGTTTAAAAAAAAAAAAAAACATTAGCTGCAGTGTCAACCCAGCATAAAATAGGTGCCAGGTAAAGTCCTGGGAAATAAAGATGGCCAACGTAATGATGGCCACATTGCTGATTGGGCTATCAAGATACACCCATCAAGTGTTGATTGGTCAACAGAGATGAAAATCTGGCATCAAACTCGGTGCATCACTAGCATGAACATGGTCTTTTAATGGGTATATTTGTTTTTTTGTTTTTTTTTTAAATATTATGGACAGGCATTTACTATTTGAAGACTTAGTATTCTTTGTTTTATTTATTCCAGTACCAATGACTACAGTTGGTGATCGTATTTTGGATTCAGCTTTGTCAAAAGTAGGTTTTAGTGAGTGTTTTCCATGTTTTTTTTTTTTCAAAATGTTTCTTTCTATTTGTTTCAATTTCTTTTCCACCTGGCTTTTTACACAGAAATTTTGATGCCATAGTTTTCCATTAATCATTAAGGAAGCCAGGTGACCGTGTCATGGGGGGGGGGGGGGGGGGGGGGTCAAGAATGAGTCATATAAATTGTTTTAGACTTAAAGAAATTTATCCAGGTTAATTCTTTGCTGAATTTATATGTTTACTGATTATTCATCTTATTCTACATATATTTTAATATTATTTTAGTCCATAACTTTTTTTACGGTTTTGTGTGTGACATGTGTACAAATGTTGTTTTCATTTTATTTTTTTCTGAATGATTTTTTCTGGAATGTCCAAAAAACAGGTCATTGTCTTTACTTTGTCTAGGTCATTAGGTCAAACAAGTTAAAGCCGTCTGACCTGCTCCAACCTGTCTAGACACAGTTTTCAGATGAAAGTCTTCTTCTTCTTCTTTTTAACATTCACCTACTGTAAACTTGCACGGAAAGTTCCAGAACTTGAGTTTTGCACGCACATCTGTTTTACAGATCTGGCTTACTTGTATGCAGTTGATTGCTACCATCTCAGGCAGATGCACTTTGATTCTGAATGAATAATAAAATATTAAAATAATAATAATAAAAATGATGCTAGATTTTATATTTTTTTCAATCAGATCTTCTAGCACTCTGTAGGTGATGTGGTCAATATCACACTGGGTGTCCTAACTTCCCAGGACATAGCTGGGTACCTGTTTTAGGCTGGGTCAGCGTGAGAGACAAGTCTTTAGGAAAATAAATCCTGACTGATTTAACCCTACACCTTTGGGCTGACAGACAGGCATTTAGCCACTTTGCTACTGTGGCCCCCTTTGTTTACAAAGAAACTGTTTGTTCTGCATGTCTGGTGTTGACTGTTTGTGTTGGCACTTGTGACGGCTGACTTTTGCATTCAGTGCGTGTGTATGCTATTGGATTTGCTGCGACTACAGTCTCTGTTAATTTGTCCACAAGAGACATTGATGGACATTCTTTGTGGCTTTCATTGGCACAGTATGGACATTCTTTGTGACTTTCATTGGCACAGTATGGACATTCTGTGTGGCTTTCATTGGCACATTATGGACATTCTGTGTGGCTTTCACTGGCACATTATGGACATTCTGTGTGGCTTTCATTGGCACAGTATGGACATTCTGTGTGACTTTCATTGGCACAGTATGGACATTCTGTGTGGCTTTTATTGGCACAGGTACAGAGCAGCTATAGGGTAGACATAGGCTATGAAGCTGGAGCTGCAATTACCTGTTTACTTGTCTATGTTGATGGCAGATTGGAGAGAAGTCATTATTTACCAAGGAATTAGAGAGTGCCTTGTTGAAGAAGCAGGTGGATTTTGTTGTGCATTCCCTCAAGGACCTGCCCACTGTGCTACCTGAGGGTTTAGTCATTGGATGCGTTTGCAAGTAAGTGAAATGTCATGTGTTGTCACCAGGGCATATTCCTCTCTAGAAAATAAGATGCCAGTACTCACCAGTGTTTAAAATAAGTTCTGATACTCACCAAAGTATCACTTTCAGTAAAAAATGGTGCTATTACTGTGGACCGTTGCATGCTGCCAGAAAAAAATCCCTGGTTGCCACTCTGCAAATTAATTTTTATTTACCTAATGAAATCTTTCTGGGCCATACAACTTGTATGTTATTTAAAGTTAATGACGAGAGGATCAGTTTCTTTGCACCGGGTTGTCCCATTTGACTTGGTCTCTCTGCAGAATGCCTCCAAAGAGAGTCACACAAAGTACTAACTCTGTAATTTTAGCAACTGTCCTTATGGGTCTCTATAATTTCCACTCATGAACAGAACGACGGGTCAATGACACGAAGCCACAACCTTCGGAGGGCAAGGCAAACGGAATGATTACTTTGTTACTAGGACTCCCACTTTATTGGTTGATTGGTTAGTCTAAAGACAGCACACTTGTCTGACATTTCTCAGTCTCAGGTAGTTGTTAATTAACTCTTTATATACAGATTGTAGTTTAACTATTTCTGTTTCTCTTGTGTTATAATTTGAAACGTTTTTGGACTCAGATATCCATACTTGGTGTCAAATATAGCTTGAATAGACAGTTCTGGAATGTTCCTCATCTTTGGCCTGGTGTGCCATTATGATGTGTCACATAGGGCTCACAGTTTGTTCTTCAGTGTTATGGATGAAATCCAGTCCAGCACCATTGTCCTCCTTCTTCATTGTTCGTTTTGGGATTTCTTTTGGATGTTCTCTCTTCCTCACTCCCTTTTTTTTTCTTCCTATTTTGTGATTCTCTGCTCATTTCTTCTCAGGATATGACCAAATTTAGCATCATCTTCTGTGCTTTAAAACTGTTTCTCAATCACCTTCATTCCCATTTTAGTGCCTGTTTGTTGATTTTCTGCTCACTTCTTCTCAGACATTTCTATTATTTCTTCACCTTTCTGGAATTTTCATTATAAGAATAATTTTGTATAAGTTTCATGCCTCAAAGTATACTGGGTATATATGGTACTAGGTAAATATTTGTTCAGACCAGTGGTCATCTGAGTGGCCAGTAACACACTGACTGCCCTTAGTTTCCAGACCGTTTCCCCAATGCCAGTCCTGAAATTAGCAGATCTCAATCTTGATGGCAAACCAGCAAGGCAGATCCCACATACCCCATTCAGCCTTCAAAGACATTATAATTAGGGCACCCATTACTGCTACACCAGCCAGGTTTAACCTGCAGTCCTGTGCAGGTAAGGATGACCAACCCTCCATACTTCCCAGCCACAACATGCAGTGAGGTTACAGTGTTCTGTTATGGACTCCCATAGCACACAGATGCGTTTAGCTAGTTAGGGTAATTAAGTAGGGAATATCTGTGGTCAAGACATAGGTAATCTCAGCAGTATTTCCTTTAGAACTTATAAGTAGAGCTATTGTTGTTGTTATTTTTTTTTCCAACAATCTGCAGAAGGGACAGCCCATATGATGCTGTGGTTATACATCCAAAGCACCAGAGGAAAATGTTAAAGGACCTACCTCCAGGAAGGCATGTCGATGTTCTGTTTATTCTGCTGTCTGTATTAAAACATCTACTCGTCTGTGGTCTGTTGTTCTGTATCGTGGTCTCTTGTTCTGTATCATGGTCTGTTGTTCTGTATCATGGTCTGTTGTTCTGTATCGTAGTCTGTTGTTCTGTATCATTATCTGTTGTTCTGGATACTAATTTGCTCTTTCTCATAACACCAAGAAACACACTGGGAGCCACTTGGAAAGAAAGAAAAAAAAACAGTGAAGAATGGAGGTGAGTGATATCTGCAGTAATGATCATAAAGAGCTCCAAATGGGGAAAAAGAAAAAGAAGAATATTGAGATCTACTGGTACCTCAAAACCAAAAGAAAATGACATGAAATGTATGGGATATGTCATTAGAAGAGGTTGCATTTGGACATTAGCCTTAACTGAGAAAGGGACAGACTTTCTTTCATACATTGTGTTGTTTGGCATATAGTGCTAGCTGTAGGATGCTGTTGTTACAGATTAATCTGTGTTCGATGGATATTTTGATTAACATCGGACTGACCATCTGATTTCTCAGAAACACTTCCATTCTCAACTTTAGCTTTGTTGATCTTCTTATCTGCTCAGCATTTAAAGAGTGATTAGCACATTGTGTTGTGGTTTATAGCCAGGCTGCAATATTTGCACCTTGTGACCCAACATATCTGATTTCAGCACACGCCTAGGTCTACCCCTTACGACATACTTGTTATGGGGGCATTTAATCCAGTTAATTGTAACTAAAACTGTAACTTGATGAAAAGGGGGAGTGGAACAACGTACACACAAGACAAATTGATGTTTCAGAACCTTTCTCTGCATGAACTAATTACAGTGACAAAAGAGAGTGTACTACTGGTGGTAGTGGGTCTACCCCCCCCCCCCCCCCCCCCCATTGGGTCCCTGAAATCCTACAGGGATAGGCTTTGTTGACCTCGTTGCCTGTGTCACTCTTAATTATCTGCCATGTTGAGGATTCAAACACATGACTCTATGACCAGCAGGCAAGCTTTACTGCACCAGCTCTCTATAGTATATATGGCATGTCGCTGTTATATTTTTTTTAAAGAACTCTTTTGTATATTCATGTCTTTGCAGTAATTATGATTTTCATTTTGTGTCCTTTTTTCTTGTTGGGGATGTTTTATGTTCAAAGCTTTCCATTTCATTTTGTGTAGATTATAGATGCAGTTTTTTTTTTTTTTTTTTTATAATTTGAAGCCCCACCCTGGTTTTTGCTGGGGGCCCTGAATATAGCCGGGCCATAAATATATGGCCCCACAGCTGAAAGGGGTTTCTGGGACCTCTCCTTGGGTGATCCTCATCGGCATGGTGGCACTTTGTGTCACTGGGTGTTTATCGCTTATATGATGTCCTGGTGGGATACAACAACCAACTGCCTTGTGTAGGTTACAGATTACAAACTTTGAGTAAATGGTACCTGAGCAGAATAGAAGATATTAAATGCAAAGACATAATCACTAATGCAAAGCTTAGGGAGTCAGATTTCCTGCACTCTGACATATTATCATGTGACCTACTATATGAAAATTTGCATCACGTCACAAGCTGTACGGCAGTGTTGATCACAATATTATTACAGTGCAGACCTGATAACAAGAACTCACCAGGGACACAAGAAATGGTTCTTCTTATCAGAAATTCCTCTTATCCTGATAAGAGCTCAAGCAAGAAACATTACAGAAGATAAATAAATTGTTCTTCACAACAGAAATGTGCCGCATCCTAGATTGCTTTAAGCAGTCTGCACGGTTTTATTACTAGATTGCTTTAAGCTGTCTGCACTGTTTTATTGCTAGATTGCTTTAAGCAGTCTGCACTGTTTTATTGCTAGATTGCTTTAAGCAGTCTGCACTGTTTTATTGCTAGATTGCTTTAAGCAGTCTGCACTGTTTTATTGCTAGATTGCTTTAAGCAGTCTGCACTGTTTTATTGCTAGATTGCTTTAAGCAGTCTGCACTGTTTTATTACAAAATTGCTTTAAGCTGTCTGCACTGTTTTATTGCTAGATTGCTTTAAGCAGTCTGCACTGTTTTATTACAAAATTGCTTTAAGCTGTCTGCACTGTTTTATTGCTAGATTGCTTTAAGCTGTCTGCACTGTTTTATTACAAAATTGCTTTAAGCTGTCTGCACTGTTTTATTGCTAGATTGCTTTAAGCAGTCTGCACTGTTTTATTGCTAGATTGCTTTAAGCAGTCTGCACTGTTTTATTACAAAATTGCTTTAAGCTGTCTGCACTGTTTTATTACAAAATTGCTTTAAGCTGTCTGCACTGTTTTATTGCTAGGTTGCTTTAAGCTGTCTGCACTGTTTTATTGCTAGGTTGCTTTAAGCTGTCTGCGCTGTTTTATTGCTAGGTTGCTTTAAGCTGTCTGCACTGTTTTATTACTAGATTGCTTTAAGCTGTCTGCACTGTTTTATTGCTAGGTTGCTTTAAGCAGTCTTCACTGTTATATTGCTAGATTGCTTTAAGCAGTCTGCACTGTTTTATTGCTAGATTGCTTTAAGCTGTCTGCACTGTTTTATTACTAGATTGCTTTAAGCTGTCTGCACTGTTTTATTGCTAGATTGCTTTAAGCAGTCTGCACTGTTTTATTGCTAGATTGCTTTAAGCAGTCTGCACTGTTTTATTGCTAGATTGCTTTAAGCAGTCTGCACTGTTTTATTACAAAATTGCTTTAAGCTGTCTGCACTGTTTTATTGCTAGATTGCTTTAAGCAGTCTGCACTGTTTTATTACAAAATTGCTTTAAGCTGTCTGCACTGTTTTATTGCTAGATTGCTTTAAGCTGTCTGCACTGTTTTATTACAAAATTGCTTTAAGCTGTCTGCACTGTTTTATTGCTAGATTGCTTTAAGCAGTCTGCACTGTTTTATTGCTAGATTGCTTTAAGCAGTCTGCACTGTTTTATTGCTAGATTGCTTTAAGCAGTCTGCACTGTTTTATTACAAAATTGCTTTAAGCTGTCTGCACTGTTTTATTGCTAGATTGCTTTAAGCAGTCTGCACTGTTTTATTACAAAATTGCTTTAAGCTGTCTGCACTGTTTTATTGCTAGGTTGCTTTAAGCAGTCTGCACTGTTTTATTACAAAATTGCTTTAAGCTGTCTGCACTGTCTTATTGCTAGATTGCTTTAAGCTGTCTGCACTGTTTTATTGCTAGGTTGCTTTAAGCAGTCTGCACTGTTTTATTACTAGATTGCTTTAAGCTGTCTGCACTGTTTTATTGCTAGATTGCTTTAAGCAGTCTGCACTGTTTTATTGCTAGGTTGCTTTAAGCAGTCTGCACTGTTTTATTACAAAATTGCTTTAAGCTGTCTGCGCTGTTTTATTGCTAGATTGCTTTAAGCTGTCTGCACTGTTTTATTGCTAGGTTGCTTTAAGCAGTCTGCACTGTTTTATTACTAGATTGCTTTAAGCTGTCTGCACTGTTTTATTATTTATGACATTTACAAAATGTCCTTTCTTTAGTGTTATAGGTACCAGTTCTGTCCGTCGAGCTGCTCAGATCAAACGAATGTACCCACAATACAAGATTGAGAATATTGTATCCTTTCTTTGTAAATTTTCTTGCGTTTTCTCATTCAAGAGATATTAGTTAAACTGTATTTATCTTCCAGCGTATTGTTATCAGTGTATCCTTTCAGTTTCAGGCTGTTATAAAAAAAATTTTTTTACTTCCCCCTGAGCCAGACACACACACACAAATAGGAGTCATGTTGAATTAATCATTTTATTTTACTTGCATCTTGAACTCATTGTTTTATATATGGACTGTGTCATAAAGTTCTTAACTTGGTCAACCCAATCGCACCAGGAGAAACAGCTAAATGGCTTTCACATGGTATGCTTAAGAAGAACACTTGGCAATAAGTGGCAAGATTAGATCACAAACACTGAGATATTTGAAAGATCAGGTATCACAACAGTTTTTTCAGTGCTCAGTCTCCATAGCCTCAGATGGCTAGGACACACTTGGAGAATGGAGGATGATAAGAGTTCCTAAGGACATCCTCTATGGTGAATTACAGATGTGTAGAAGATATTAAGGCCGACATCTACTACAATATAAATATGTGTGTAGGCTGGACGTGAATGATACAGGTATTGAGGCAAATTCATAGGAACAAAATGCCATCGGCCATGTTGAGTGGAGGGAGAAAATCAGGAAGGGAATAGGAATAAAGGAAACAACCAGCAGAAAGGTTGAGAGCTATGCGTCTGAGAAGAAGCATGCTAAATACATGTGATGGCAACAGTGGTCCTGAAACCCCATGCTCTAATTGTGCAAGACTTTTCTTTATGCTGACAGGTCTTGCTGGTCACACTTGCCAGCCCCATGGGCTGTGATTGTGGCCAAATCTGGTCCCTTGAGGCCCAGCAAGGGGCTTGCAGATCATTGCCAATTGTTATGTATTTATGAAACATCCACAAGATCCCATCAGCAGATTCAACAGAAAGCAACATACAATAATTATCCGTCTACGAACAGGACATTGCAGGCTCAACTACCACATGCATAAAATAAAGATTGTGCAGTCCCCACAGTGTGCCTGTCAGACAGGACCACAAACACCTGAGCACATTCTGCAGACCTACCCACTCTACCTACAACTTCGAAAAGACACCTGGCCTCAAGAGCAAAGTGTGCAGAGCAAGCTATGGGGAACCAGGAAGGACCTGCTACTGACATGTGAGTTCATAGAGGCCACACACATGATGGTCTGATCTGAGCATACGAAACTGAATGCAAAGATGAAGAAGTATTTTTGATGTTTCTACGCTGGGGCTCAGGCCTATGGCCCATGATGATCCCCATTTTCATTATTTTGGCTCCTGAGTAAACTTAGTTGAATAGCCCTGCTGTAGACAATAGCTGAGAGAGAGTAGCTTTTTAAGAATAGTAGTAAATAGGGTGAAGAAATTATGACATCTGACCAAGCATTGGGGCAGCTAGCTCACCTTTTACAGCGCAAGACAATCCCAGTCAGCGTCAGCACCGAGAAACATCACATAAAAAGCATATACATTGTCACTCTGTGCTACCAGTGCCAGACATGGTCACTCACAGCATACTGTAAAAGAAAATTAGTCATCTCAGAAATAAGATGCCTGAGAGGGATGCATGAGTGACCAGAAGAGATAAAATCAGAAATGACGTCATAAGGGAAAAAGTCAACACAGAACCGATTCTAAATTACATACAAAGAAATAAGATCAAGTGGTTTGCTCACTTAGAAAGAATGTCTTGTGATATAATACTATACAGGGCATATACCAAAAGAGGCAAAACATACAGCACACAAGGTAAATCAACAACAAGATTGACAAGGGGACAATGTGTCTTTGGTTGAGATGGCCAGAAGTGCAGGAAGCAGAACCTTACATTTCCCTTGACACACGAAGTGGTAAAAGAAGATGTGAAGAAGAAGTAAATAGGATCATAGCTGTTATTGTGTGTCCCAGGGGTAACTATTTTATAGGTTGAACTGGGGTTTGCCCTGTAGGTCTGCCATCCAAAAATTTTATAATTTGAGAGTGTCATACCTTCAGATCGCAGCCCAGAAAGGAAAAACAGAAGGAAATTGATCCTCTCATGCTTTTCAAATGTCATGCTTTCGTTTGACTCTTTAACTAAATATAGCGGGGAAATTTAAACACCAGACTGAAAAAACTCTCAGAGCAAGATGTCTATGATGCAATCATCCTTGCCGTGGCTGGGCTGGAACGGATGGGCTGGCATGATTTCATTTCAGAGGTAGGCTAGCAGGAAACTGTAAATCTAAACATGTAGACAACCTTAGCTGTAAACTCCAGTTGTGAGGGGATCTAGGAAGGGCTTGCCCTGAGTGTGTTAAATGTTTTTGTCAGTACATAGCAATAGCGTCTTTTTAGGCATCATTTTTGTTTTTCAGTGCTGCTGAAATAGTTGTAGTAAACACTGAGTGGCGAGTACCGGCACCTTTTTGTATTCCTAGGAAAAAAGCCTGTAAGGAAAGAATAGGAACACTATAACTTACCATGCATGTTGTAATTGGTGGCTCAGGCAGGGGCACCAGCAGTTTGGGATTGTGGGGGGGGGGGGGGGGGGGGGGCTCAAGGGGGGGGGGGGGGGGGGGGGGGGGGGGGGGGGGGCTTGTTTCTTCTTTTTCATCTGTTCACGTTCATCAGCAGAAAATTCTGGTTGTTCATCTGCTTCTGGACTTTAATGTTGTTCCAGAATTTGAGATGTGTGTGCACACATGTTTTTCAGATCTGTCTTATTTGTATGCAGACTGTTGGTTCCTCATCTCTCAGGCAGATGCACTCCAACTTTAAAGGAAACACCCCTAATAAGTCTACTTTTATGACATGCTAGGATTTTTGTGTGTCGGGGGGGGGGGGGGGGGGGGGGGTCATAAGTGCGATAGTCGTACATCAAGGAGAAGATGTAAATTTAAAGTTGACAGTTTTGTTGATTGCAGGTTTTAATCTCTGGGGAATGCATGTATGCTGTGTGCCAAGGAGCAATGGCTGTAGAGTGTTTGGCTAGTGATGAGGTCACCCTACAGCTGCTTCACAGAATCCATGATCATCACTCTACAGTGGCGTGTGTGGCAGAGAGGGCTTTCCTGAGGAAGTTGGTGAGTATGTAAAGCAGTATTGTTTCTCCCCATGTGCATTCAGTGGTCCATTTTAGAAAGGAAAAAATAGAAACGAATAGATCAACTGTCTCTTAGTGAGTAAGCAAAGCAGTATTATTTATTCCTCTGTTTTTGTTCATTGGCTACTAGCGCCGGACTGTTTTTTTAGCACTTTTAATGGCTGCCGATGCATTTAATGTTTATTTGTTATTGGCTTTAAGGACACTCCCAAAACAGCATGCAAGTTTCTATTTTAAAACAGAATACATCCATATGGGTTCTGGGGCCACATTGTAGGAAGAAGAAGAAAAAATAGACCTGCTGCTGCTCTGATTATCAATGAAAGTTGAGTAATTAGGAGTGCTTCCTTCTAAGCCAGATTGCATCTGCCTGAGAGATGAGGAACAAACAGTCTGCATACAAATAAGCCAGATTTGTAAAGGGATGGGCTCATAAAACTTGAGTTATGAAATAAGGCTAAAGTGGATGAACAGCTAGAAATTTTTATTGGAGTTTATATCTGGTGAAGAAGAAGAGGAAGAAACCAGAATCCCAGTTTGAAAAAAGCTACAAAAATGAAAAACATAATTTTTTTTTAAAAGGCCTTTAATTTAGATTATTGCCTGTGTAGATTCTAGTGTGTATAAAAATGTTTATATTTGATGATTGCAGGAAGGAGGATGTAGTGTTCCTGTGTCAGTTTTCACAGAAATCTCTGGAAGTCAGGTAATGATGAATGAGTCATCTGGGCATGTTGGTTGTTGCTGTCTTATGTATTTCTTGAGAAACAGATCTGACGCAGAATTTGTATCAGTGAATAAATAGTTCTGGTTTGCTGTCAGTTGGAAATGTGTATACAGTGGACAGCTATAATATTACAGAAGTATTAAGATTAAAAAAAAAAAAAGATGCTTGCCTTATAACCGAAAGGTCTTCGGTTTGGATCCACACTCAATCATGCGGTTCTTGCAAGGGTCTTATTTCTTGTAGAGCATTCAGTATATCTGTGTGGTCCATTGCTTCTTCTTCTTCTTCGCGTTCACCGGCTGTAAACTCACTCAGAAGGTTCTGGTTGTTCGTCCACCTCTGTACTTCAGTCTTGTTCCAGAACTTGAGTTTTATATGCACATCCATTGTACAAATCTGACTTGTTTGTGTGCAGACGGTTGGTTCCTCACCTCTTTTACTATCAGTCACCATCCCAATTTGGGACTAATTTTTCATTATTTCAAAGCTCCACTGCAGCTGGTTCCCGGGGGCCCTAATGTAACCCCTACAGGTTGAACAGGGTTTCTGAGACCTGTCCCCAAGTAATCCTCATCTGAATGGTGGCACTTTGTGTCATCAGGTGTTGATCGATCAGTGTGATGTCCTGGTGGGGTTGAACGTCAGTCAATCTATCCTCACCTCTTAGACAGATGTATTCCATCTTCAGATGGCACACTCTTAATTAGTCAACTACTACAACATGCTTATCATTGTGGCAGTAGATCTACTGTTCCCACCAAAATGGGTTCCTGGGAACTGGTACCAGAAGAGTTAAGAAAGTTGATAGCCACTTACATGGTTACATCTTACACTTATAGGAAAGTCCAGACGGACATGTATTCAAACTGCTGCTGGCACCATTGGAATTTGACGTCTTTACTGGCCGCTGAAGGTGAGGACAGAACACTTATGGGAATGTCCAGAGTGCTGTGTTATCAATTCTTAGCGCAAAACTCATCATTAACAAAATAATGACGTTTGTATCTGCAGCTTGCTATACGAGGTGGTGTCTTCAGCACTGATGGCAACCAAGCAATTCAGAGCAGCATAATTTCTGATTTAGAGCATGCAGATTCCTCGGTAAGATAACCCGGAGATTTCTTATTTGAGTGGAACAATTTTTTCCATCCTTCAATTCCAGTTCCAGGAGATAGCCTAAAACGGATATTGATGAGGAAAGCCAAAGGTGCTGGGCTGGATTTCATCCATGATATCCAAGGGATTGTGGAGGATAGAACAGAAGGGAGGAATCAGCTGTCAGCTCTATCTGATGAATTAGGGCACAACAGGGCAAAGAAGAGAATGGTGATGAATTCCACCTGGCCATCTCATATCAAGTATGAAAATCCGATGTTCTCATTATTCCTGTGTAGGTTCTGGTTTGCTTGAAAGAAGCTAATGAAAGTAGATATCTATATACAACAATAAGAAAGAGACAAACACTGTTCTTTGGCCACATAATGAGAAGAGACATTGGAGAACATCATGAAAACTGGAAAGATCACTGGAAAAAGGGGTAGAAGCAGACCAAGAGAGATGATGCTGGATGGGCTGAAACGATGACATGGAGGGATATCATCCAGAGAGCTGTTCCAGGCAACCGGGGATCGTGATCTGTTGAGACCCATGAGCGCCTACAACAGTTGGCAGGGCACATGATGATGATGATGAGGTTCTGGGGCTTGGTGCTCCATGTGGGTCAGGGAACCTATTATGATTCACTAACAAGCCTGTTGTAAGAAGTGACTAATTAGGTGTTTCCTTTGAAGTCAGTCTGACTGAGAGGCAAGGAACCAACAGTCTGCATATAAATAAGCCAGATCTGTAAAATGAATGTGCACTCAAAATTCAGGTTCTAGAACAAGATTGTGAAGTCCAGAAGTGGAGCAACAACCATGACTTTCTGCCTGAATTTACAACCAGTGAACATGAAGAAGAGAAAGAAATCATATCATGTACATAGCTTTACATGTTTTCCTATATTATTCTGGTCTCCCTCTGTCTGTTAAGTCATTGCAAGGGAGACACTGAGCTTGAGCAAAGGAGGCTTAATTCTGTCTATAAAGGATCATCTGTTGCATAAGAAAATACAAATCGGTGACCACATGTGGAATCAATAATTCAGTGTGACATTAGCAGAAAGGATCAGGGTAGAGCACAAAATAAAGGTACACTGCTGGTACGATTCTGGAATTATAAGTTACTATACCTTTTAACATCTTCTGATGACAATAAAGTACAAATAGATATGTCCAGAGAGATGTGATGCTGCTTTTGGATGACACATTTTATTCTATAATTTACTACCATAATCAAATCCTCAGGGTGAATGAAGGAGAGAAGTTTTATTATGTGAGTCCAAACCAACAAATCATGTGTAATAGGTTATTGTTTATTTCTTCTTTGAAAAATGTTTTGTTTTAAATGTTATTGTTCATTTGCATTACCAGGTGCCTTCAGACTCATCATTTGTGGGCATCCATTGCCAGATTGCCAACAAGAAGCATCACTATATTTCTGCATTGGCCGCAGGGGACAAACTAGCAAATGACCTTCTGCATCAGGGAGCAGATGCCATCCTTACAGCAGCCAAAGCCGCTGCCACCAAGGCTGTCATGGAGGAGTATGAGATGAAGGTTTCTGGTGGGAAAGAGCAGGAAAATGTTAGTGATGGGTCATCTGGGGAACCAACAGCCACAGTTCACTTTCACCAAAGTGATGGAGAAGATTAACAAATAAATTGAAATGTTTGAGATATGTGTTGTTTTCCTTTTTCTGCTTCTTCTTCTTGTGCTGGGAATCGTTGCTAGAGCTCAAGTGGTGGCTAACCACTGTGTAGAGACAGATCTAGTCATGTGGATTATTTTTCTTTTCTTCTTTCTCCTCCTCCTCTTCATCTTACTCTTCTGCTTCACCCTGTCGTTTTCTCCTCCCTCTTCTCAGTTTTCCTCTCCTTTTCTCATTTACTGCAGCTTCTTTTTTTCCCTCCACCTCTTTTTCTGCCCTTTATCCTGCAAGGAAGCATTGGTTCTCAACCAACTTATGCCGAGTTGTTCTGACTTCATCTCTTCTTTCTCTGCCCCTTATCCTACAGTGAAGCTTAAGAGTAGACAATATGCTGCTAACAGAAAGGCCATCTGGCCTGTTACAACCAGAGTCAAAACAAAGCTGTATGGCACACTGGGATATTTGGACTGCACGATAGCATTCATCAAGGCTTCTGGCCTTTTGATATAAGGTTTTCTGACAGAAGGATTGAAGAAGAAAAAGACTAACACAGACGATGACAGTCCAAAAATTACACACACAGGACTGCAGGTTACTCATTGTAACCTCTTTGGAGGTTGAACAGGGAATCCACGATCTGCCATTTTGGATGGTCATCCAGATTGAAATGTATTAGTCTCCGGATGGTAAACCTTTAGGTGATATCCCTGAGAGGACAAAGTGATCAATCAAAAAGACTGACTGGGAAGCTCAACAAGGGAAAAGAGAGAGACACACACACCCACCTACACACACACAATCAGCTTTTTTTTACCTAGGTTCCATACATATCATGGATATTCATAAGAAGGCATCCAAACCATCTCTTTCTGTTTCAATAATTCTAACCATACAGGTGAAACCAATATCTCTAGTACTGCCATAAAATCTTGTTCTGGTGATCAAATCATCCATTTTTCTTAGGAAAATTGCCTCAGTCATTAGTTAGGTGTTCTGAGGCTAGCAGGAATTAATGTTCAGCTTGTCTTTATCTAATTATTATTTTGTTCCCACTTTTTTATATAATTATCACTATTACATTATCATTTTCTCCTTTTTTATTTTATTTACATCTGATCGATTGTTCTTGTATGTGAATTATGCTGAAATATACTGCGTCTTTTTTATTATAACAGGCAGTGAGGCTAACTCCATTCAATATGTAACATTTTTGGTTTAAATAAAATTTACTAAATAATTTTAACACAAACACAGAGATTAAACAGAATACATTTTTTTAATCCTCCTCCTCTTCATTATTTGTCTGCCCATTTTTCGTGCAACTAAGCTTATGGTGCTAGACTATTGACCAATATATTTTTTTTTCAATGGATGATATTGTCAATGTCATGCCAAGTTCCTTTATTTCCCAGAACATTGGCTGGTACCCAGTTTAGGCTGGGAGCCAAGATCAGTGGCTCAAAAGCCGTCTAGCTGCAGATTTGAACCTAAAACCACCAGGCAAGACTTCTTCTTCTTCATCGATCCTTCTGCCAGAAAACTTATATCAGGAGGCCGGTAGCCTTTATGAAAGCTACCATACAGTCCATATCTGCTTGTGTACCGTACAGTTTTGTCTTCATTGTGGTTGAAACATGCCAGATTGCATCTCTGTTGACAGCATACAGCTGACAGTGTTGAAGCACTTGCTCAGCATTTTCGGGTGCCAGGTTGTAAGGGCACATCTCTGTGTTAAATAACACCAAGAAACATCATGAATAAATCAAGAAATTATATTGATGTACTCAGGCCATTTTCACATAAACACAGTTCTCTTCCCTAGTAGCGACTACTTGTACAGACCGCGACAGTCAAACCCTATTGTAAGGTTTGGCCATTCTCTCACTTGCATGTTGAGTGTCGTCCAAGCCCGCTGCTCACTCCCAGCTGAAACAATCTTTCCGAAACTGGATGTTCTGAACAACTAAGAAAACCACTACTTCAGCATTTCGAGACCTTGAAGTTCATTGCTGCAGATTTCACCTGTCTCTGTGACTGGCCTTATGTTTCCAGCTGGTGACTTCAAATGTTCGAAGGTCTGTCTGTAAATTATTTCTCCACTGTCTTCTTCATGATCTACTCTCATTCAGCTCTTCTGTGTACCATGAAAAGATACATATTCATGAATGCATGCACATGCGCACACACACACTGACGCACAGACAAACACATAGACACACATTCGTAGACACAGACATCCACGCGGGGTAATGAGCAAGTCGATAGACTGGCTTTTGTCGTGCCTCTGGACGGTGAGCTACTTTAGGATAAAGCAGGCGTGGTAAACGCTCTCTGTGATCAAATTGATAGTGCTGAAGAATAGACAGAGAATCAATACACTGAAATCCCCGTGTGGGTTCTGGGGCCCTATTGTGGGGAAAACAAGAATAGACTCACTGCCTCCCCAAAAGCATGTCGTAAGAGTCGACTAATTGGGGGGCTTCCTTTGAAGTCGGAGTGCATCTGCCGGAGAGGCAAGGAACCGACAGTCTGTATTCAAGAGAATGAGATCTGTAAAACTGATGCACACGCAACACTCGGGTTCTGGAGCAGGACTGCAGTTCAGTAGTGGACGAGCAACCAGAACCTTCCGCCAGAGTGTAAAGCTGGTGAACGCGAAGAAGAAGAAGAAGAAGAATACACTGAAAGTTGGGTAAGGGAGTACGGATGTTCTGGCGGAGCACGTATGTGAATGTCCCGAGTGCACTGATGTTGAGTCTTCGTTCATTCATTCAAGTGTCAGTGATTAAGTAAAACAACACAGAACTGGCGTCGTCAGCCTCGACACTGCGGGATTTAGTGAGGAGGGGATCCGAGCTCTTATGGACTGCATGATTTGATGTGCAATAATTATAATCTGTCAACTAACTAACTCTCTGTGTGAACGTTGGTAATATACCTAATAATCTTCTTCTTCTTCATTCGTTCGCTTAAAATAGATTATCTATATCTGCAGTATTATCTCTAGTATGAACTTCACCGTCCGAGGTAATTCAATCAGCAATTTGTAAAGTTTAACTTGCACCGATGGTTCTCGTGGCTCAAAGTATTGATTGGACAGTCTTGGAGGACGTGATCTGTTGTCTCAGCTGCTATTCCACATGTACACATGACTGATTCGCCAGTCTTGAATTGTGTGTACACGAGGCAGCGAAGTCGCTTCTGTCCTGTGTGACTTGTTCTGGTCTGTCCATTAAATGGTAATCGTCTTATGTCGGTGTTAGTGATTTTCTGATTGATTTGATTACACTCTTCCGAATACCGGCCCCATATTATTCAAAGACAAAAAATCCCATTCAGGGCCTCAAGAGGTCGTTGTTAGGGACTTGAGAGGTCATGTAGTTAAAAATATGGAACAGGAACACTACAAACTATGCTTTCTTTTATTATATAATTGCGTTTGAACGAAATTACAGAGTCTTCGCTAGTATAGTTGATAAGCAGACTGCTTGTTACGCTGGTGATCGGGGTTCGAACATTTTTCTTTTTTTTTCTTCAAAAGGGTGGTTTGCACGTTGTGTTGTGGTTAACAACTAGGCTGCGATATCTACGCCTTAACTCGGTCTTGTGGTTAACAGCTAGGTTGCGGCAAATTTTTTTTTAACTTTTAAAAGGGTGGTTTAGACGTTGTTTTGTAGTTACAACTAGGCTACGATATCTGCTTCGCTACAGCTAGAGATGATCTTAACGTTGCTACCCATCGACACAGCGCTCCGATGGATCGAAAATTATTCCTCCCCACGTCACTTCAGTCGATCGAAAACTATTGCTCACAACGCTTAACGCGCAGATGTGGAAACTGATGATGATGGCCTTAATTATTTCACGGCATTATTGGTACGTATTGTTCCATATTTTGTTGTTCCATATTTTGTATAACCTCTTTATAACCCCTTGACCTCTTTGGAACCTCTTGAACCCCTTGAGGCACAGCCGCAGCCTGCCGCAGCAGCCTAGCTTGCAGGTACTGCTCCCAAGCACATGAATTTAAGGAGTGTCCCCTGGCCAAGAGGGACACTGACTTCAAAAAACCTAACCCGATCAGACGATGCTCGAACTGCGGAGGAGCCCACAGTGCGAGGTACCTGGGATGTCCGTACCTCAAGCAGATAAAGAGGGAGATGCATAATGCCGGACCCAGACACCAGCAAAGGTACGAGGCACCCAGACCGGACACAAGAAGAAGCCTACCCAGTCGCCCAGTCCAAAACAGAGCATCAGAAAGGAAGGAGATCACCGCAAGAGACCCAGAATTGATGAGCGCGCTAACCGACCTGAAGGCTGAACTGCAGAAGGTGAAGGTTATCGCCGCCGCCGAGAGAGCAGAGACGCACGATTTGATCTCCCTGTTGCTAGGGGAGATTAAAACCTTGAGAGAGGAGAGAGAGCCACACAAAACAAGACTGAATACCGAATATGCTAACCAAGCGCAATCAACTAAAGAGAACATCAATGCTCTATTCGCCAGGCTTGAAAGCACCCAGATAGCAGACGATAAGCGCCGACAGGAAGAAGGGGAGGAGAGAAGAAAGGAGCTGGCCGAACTAACTAGTGCACGCGAAACCACATACCGAGAAGTCGCCACACTTGTGCAAGTGAGCGCAGAGGCCGAAGCAGCCACACAAGCCATAAAGTCAGAACGTGCCCTGCTAGAAAAAGAAAAAAACACCGCCAGGAATGCAATCAGCAGAGCTGACAAAAGCACCTGCACTGACAAACTCAGAACAACGAAAAACCAGGCACAGATGACCGAGGCACCAGAGCACAGAGACCAGGGCACAGAAATGGATAGCTCGGAACCAGACTATGAATCTGAGCAAGAAACCGACCAGATATATTCCGATGAAGACACAGAAACAGTAGATACGGAAACGTCCCCAGCCGCAGACGAGGCCACAGCCCGTCCTGAAACAAAAGAAATAGTAATCCCCGAGGACATAAGCCAAGACGGCCTAAGGGAAATTGTGCAAACCTTCAACTCACATGAGGGTATCCCGCTCAAGATCAAATTCATAAAAGGCGAATACTATATCATCTACGACGACGACATATGGTCCAACAGCAATCTCGAATTCGACGACGAAAGCAAAGCCTACATGTCAAAACTGTACAGGTTCTACAAGCAGGTGGAAGGTGCCCAGGAGCGAATACAAGAGACAAAGAGGAGACAATGGACGCATAGAACACCGAACAGGCGCCGAAAGAATTAAGCAAGAATAACCGTTCAAATCCTACCCAGCAGACGAGCCAGTCCGCATCGAAAAACCACAAAGTCACCAGCCAACCAAAAATGACCAAGCCGCCATGACACCCCAAACCACGCCCACCGCTCCGGAAAGACCACTTGCCAAAAACCAGCCAGGCATGACCGATCAACAGCGACCGGCCTTCAGCCAGATAATCTCCCACTCTGCCGCGCCCGGAACTCGCTAATCGTCCTTCTCAGGACTTTTAGCTCTCCCCCACCAATGCAGCCTACTTCGCACCAAGACAAGCAAGAAAATCGGTAACCAAGGCACACTCAAGCGCCTTCAAGAAACAAAACGACCTAGAGTCAGCACATAAACAAGGACTTGATATAGTCACGGCTCAACCAGGAGCAGACTGAAAGAGTCAAGGAGTTTTGCAATTTTTGTTTTCTAAATTCAATTCAAAAAGTAAATAATATTCGTGGCGGTGTGACTACGGACTGACTTGGTGCTAACACAGATGGACGATGCAAAAGCTAGCGAATAGCCAATTAAACAGGAACCAGGCCCCTCAGAACCAGAACTTAGGCAACAAATGAACAAACTCAGGTGAAAGTGATCACCACAAGGAATATAAATAAATAAGATAGCAAAGGAACCGTCCTTGAAAAAGCAGGCCATCAGGCGGCTAAAAAAGGACTAAGCTTGAAATTTTTGTTTGATTTTATACGATACGATACGAGTAAATAATATGGGGCCGGCACTCTTCCGAATACCGGCCCCATATTATTCAAAGACAAAAAATCCCATTCAGGGCCTCAAGAGGTCGTTGTTAGGGACCTAAGAGGTCATGTTGTTAAAAATATGGAACAGGAAATGCCTTCTTTTATTATATAAGTACGTTTGAACGAAATTACCGAGTGTTCGCTAGTACAGTTGATATGCAGTCTGCTTGTTACACCGAACAGGTTGATCGGGGTTCGATTCTCCGGCGGGCCAAAAGAAAAGAAAAATATTTTTCTATTTTTTTCTTCAAAAGGGTGCGATATCTGCGCCTTTACTCGGTCTTGTGGTTAACAGCTAGGTTGCGATAGCGGCGGCAAATTTTTCTTTGCTTTTAAAAGGGTGGTTTAGACGTTGTTTTGTAGTATTGCACGTTGTGTTGTGGTTAACAACTAGGCTGCGATATCTGCGCCTTTACTCGGTCTTGTGGTTAACAGCTAGGTTGCGATAGCGACGGCAAATTTTTTTTCACTTTTAAAAGGGTGGTTTAGACGTTGTTTTGTAGTTACAACAGTTGATAAGCAGTTAAAAGGGTGGTTTGCACGTTGTGTTGTGGTTACAACTAGGCTGCGATATAGGCTGCGATTGCGCCTTTCGCTCGGTCTTGTAGTTAACAGCTAGGCTGCGATAGCTCTCCGGCGGGCCAAAAGAAAAAAAAATATTTTTCTATTTTTTTCTTCAAAAGGGTGCGATATCTGCGCCTTTACTCGGTCTTGTGGTTAACAGCTAGGTTGCGATAGCGGCGGCAAATTTTTTTTTACTTTTAAAAGGGTGGTTTAGACGTTGTTTTGTAGTATTGCATGTTGTGTTGTGGTTAACAACTAGGCTGCGATATCTGCGCCTTTACTCGGTCTTGTGGTTAACAGCTAGGTTGCGATAGCGACGGCAAATTTTTTTTCACTTTTAAAAGGGTGGTTTAGAAGTTGTTTTGTAGTTACAACAGTTGATAAGCAGTTAAAAGGGTGGTTTGCACGTTGTGTTGTGGTTACAACTAGGCTGCGATTGCGCCTTTCGCTCGGTCTTGTAGTTAACAGCTAGGCTGCGATAGCGGCGGCGAAATGCTCAATGGTCATGTCACGGGCAGCTAATCTCCTTTTTTTTTTTTTTTTGTTCGCCCTTGAAATGGCGGTTGGCATAGTGTATTGTGGTTTACAAATACGCTGCTATATCTGCGCCTTTCGTGCTAGGTTGCGATATCTGCGCCTTTCGCCCCAACACATCTGATTTCAGCAGTCCTAATTAGTTGCCTTTTACAACATTCTCTTCAGCCGCACTTGTGATTACGAGTATGTTGTAACATCACTAGACATCACTAGGTAGATTACGTGTATCACATTAATGTGCGAAATTCGCTTGCTTAGACAACTGGACCCGCTATCCTGTTTAAACTCTGGACATCAAAGTTGTCGACTGGTCTGAGAATGCCCGTTACGTCTCAACTCTAACCCTCGGTAATTAGCCACCTGCCCGTCCGCAAGTTCGGGTCTTTTGTCCGTTCGACTGGAAGATTGCATAATTTTTCAACGTAGATGCGTTCCCTGGTCCAGCTGTTAAGCTAACGTTAAATTCCACCGAGATAAATTGTTGGTTGGTCAGACACTTTGATCGCCGCTAGGAAGATCGCTTGGGTTTGCTGTTCAGTCACCTCATTGTTTCACTTTGTAAAGGTTTCTGTTGGACTTGTGTACTTTTGTTGTTGTTGCGTTTAGAAGGAATTCTGGACTCACCGAATGCACCTCGTCACAGCTCTTTGCGAATTTGTGCACTTGCGTAGATAATTAATTGCTTATCGGCAAAAGTTGCGAATAAAGTGGAAATATTTCTTTGATAATTTGTGCAGCTACTTTTAATTATGGCAGGCAGACCATCGGCTCCAAAACAGATAAGCAATAATATTCTACAAGTTGATCAACTGGCAGCTGTAGATGTCAGACCTGATGATTTATATAGAATAATGGACGATAAACTACAGTGGTTGCAATGGCTCGCTATGCACAGAATAATACGGAACTCAGTAGACTGTTCGTCTTGCAACCGTCGGATGTCATTAGTGTCAAGGCTAGAATGTTCCGATAGATTCTCTTGGCGATGTCGTCGCTGTAATACTCGTTGCAGTGTACGGACGGGTTCGTTCTTCGCTAATTGTGAACTCCCAACTGAAAGAATTGTGATGGTAATGTTTTACTCGTTGTTCGAAGTCAAGCAAAAAAATGTGATGTTTTTTGAGAGATTGACAAGCTGTGATACAGTAGTCAACTATAACAATTATTTTCGGGTAGTGTGTTACAACTGGCTGCTGCTTAGCAACCCTCAGTTGGGAGAATTTGATGCTAACGGACAGTCAGTGGTTGTTGAAGTTGACGAAAGCTATTTTTTCCACCGCAAGTACCATCGTGGTTACTTTCATCGTGGTCAATGGGTAGTTGGGCTAGTTGAACGTGGTAGTGGCCGTTGCTGGTTGGAAGTTGTTAATAGGCGAGATGCGACAACATTGGAACGCATCATAAGTGAGCATGTGTTACCAGGAACGACGATTGTCACCGATGCCTGGCGAGGCTACAACAACGTTGGTCAACTCAACAATGGCATATATGAACATCTCGTTGTTGTTCCTGCTATTAATTTTGTTGACCGTGTACACGGAGACATCCACACCCAAACAATTGAAGGGCTGTGGATGCAAGTCAAAAGGAAACAGCGTTTCCAAGGCGGCACTAGTCGTGCATTGTTTAATACATATTTAGCCGAATTTCAGTGGCGCCACAGTCACAAAGAACATGTTTTTGGACAGTATTTACAGCTGTTGTGCCACAATTTCGACATATAACTGTCAAATATTATTGGCAGAGTTGCCACTTTTCTTTGACGGAAAGTGTATTGCATTTTGTTTTCTGCATTTCCTTCTTTTCGTCTGTCATTTCATTTTCTCAGTGACCACACTAGCAGGTGGTACACACTTCATTGATACTGAACATCCTCTTGTGTTTAGATAAGTTGTAGCCAAGTATATCTTCTCTGCTATGTCGTTTCTACTACACATCTTGGTATTTTAAAAATCCATCAAAGTAGATATGATATTGTTGCAGGCATAACGCAGCGCTCTCTTTAATATACATCAAATGCATTAGATATTTAGATAAACAGGCCGACAGTTTTTATTCCTTCTGAAATCCTGATTTGGCTTCTTGTAATTTAATAATCTGATTGAATTTGCTTTGTGTATTATATATATATATATATATATATATATATATATATATATATATATATATATATATATATATATATATATATATATATATATATATATATATATTGTGTGTATCTTATGTATCTTTTTTTTTAAAAAATTCCACTGTGTGGAGGGAGAAAAGGAGCGGGGGTGGGGGGTTAGGGGTAGGGGGTAGGGGTAGGGGTAGGATTAGATGTTAAAATTTTGACGTAGGGTTTCGAAATAGTGGCCGACAATCTGATGTTTGTGGGCGTGGCGCCACTGAAATTCTGCTAAATATGACGCCAATAGTGTGCGGCTGATGCCCAATCGTTGGCGAATGGTGCGTTTCACCAGCATCCAGAGGCCCTCAATTGTTTGTGTGTGTATGTGACTGTGTACGGCATCGACGAAGTTGGTCTGGTGGACTACTACCTCGTGCAGATAGATGCCATGCCGTAAGTTTGCCACGTTGCTGTAGCCTCGCCAAGCGTCAGTCACGATGGTCGTTCCCGTATCGTATCGTAATCTTTTATAATCCTCTCCAATGTCGCCGCATCTCGTTTTCGCACAAGCTCCAAGTAGCAACGGCCAGTCTCACGCTCTACTAGCCCGACGATCCAACGACCGTGACGGATGCGACCGCGCTGATACTTTCGTCGGAAGAAGTAGCTCTCGTCTACTTCGACCACGATAGATCTGCCGGTCTCATCGAGTCCTCCCAGCTCAACGGTGTGTCTCAACATCCAATTATAGCATTCCTGACGGAAATAATTGTTGTAGTTGACAATGGTGTGCCAGTTCGTGAGTCTCTCGAGGACCATGACAGTCGCTGAACTTACACCGGAGAGCCAGTAGTACATCATCATGAGTATTTTCTCGGTCGACATGTCGCTGTTGGCGAAAAACGACCCAGTGCGAACACTACACCTAGTATTACAGCGATAACATCGCCAACCGTATCTGTCGCTACAGTCTTGCCGGGGACATAGGAACATTGGCCGCGTGCATGAGGTACACGGTTGCGTGTTCCTTATCAGACTATGCTCAGTTAGCCACCGCAACCACGCATACTTATGTCATTATGGCATACAGGAGTTACGTCCGTGGCAACTAAGTCGTGCGTCGGAATAACGATGTTAGTTATGTGAGTGCGTCTAACTGCCATGTTGCTTCTTGTGTCGTTTGTTTCGTTGTGGCTTTTCCGATCACTGTTTGGAGGGCGGCCACGCTAGAGAACTCTCAGTCGTCCAAGGCTGTTTATTCTTCGTCCGGATTTGCCAGTAGAGCCGAAGTGAAGACTGATGATGATGATCTTAACGTTGCTACCCAGCCACACGGCGCTCCGATGGATCGAAAATTATTCCTCCCCACGTCACTTCAGCGCTCCGATGGATCAAAAATTATTCCTCCCCACGTCACTTCAGTCGATCGAAAACTATTTCTTTCCGATGGATCGAAAATTATTCCTCCCCACGTCACTTCAGTCGATCGAAAACTATTTCTCCCCACGGTGCTAAACTTCCAACATTGCGCAGAAGTGAAAAACTGATGATGATGGCTTCAATTATTATTTCACGGCGCTTAACGGCAGAAGTAAAAGACTGATGATGATGATCTTAACGTTGCTACCCATCGACACAGCGCTCCGATGGATCGAAAATTTTTCCTCCCCACGTCACTTCAGTGCAGCGAAAACTATTTCTTAACGGCAGAAGTGAAGACTGATGATGATGATCTTAACGTTGCTACCCATCGACACAGCGCTCCGATGGATCGAAAATTTTTCCTCCCCACGTCACTTCAGTGCAGCGAAAACTATTTCTTAACGGCAGAAGTGAAGACTGATGATGATGATCTTAACGTTGCTACCCATCGACACAGCGCTCCGATGGATCGAAAATTTTTCCTCCCCACGTCACTTCAGTGCAGCGAAAACTATTTCTTAACGGCAGAAGTGAAGACTGATGATGATGATCTTAACGTTGCTACCCATCGACACAGCGCTCCGATGGATCGAAAATTTTTCCTCCCCACGTCACTTCAGTACAGCGAAAATTATTTCTTAACGGCAGAAGTGAAGACTGATGATGATGATCTTAACGTTGCTACCCATCGACACAGCGCTCCGATGGATCGAAAAATTTTCCTCCCCACGTCACTTCAGTGCAGCGAAAACTATTTCTTAACGGCAGAAGTGAAGACTGATGATGATGATCTTAACGTTGCTACCCATCGACACAGCGCTCCGATGGATCGAAAATTTTTCCTCCCCACGTCACTTCACAGCGCTACTTCACAGCGCTTAACGCGCAGATGTGGAAACTGATGATGATGGCCTCAATTATTTCACGGCATTATTGGTACGTATTGTTCCATATTTTGTTGTTCCATATTTTGTATAACACGTCACTTCAGCGCTCCGATGGATCGCTCCGATGGATCGAAAATTATTCCTCCCCACGTCACTTCAGTGGATCGAAAACTATTTCTCACAACGCTTAACGCGCAGATGTGGAAACTGATGATGATCTACGTATTGTACCATTTTTTTTGTACCATATTTTGTATAACTCCTTTATAACCCCTTGACCTCTTTGTAACCTCTTGAACCCTTTGAGGCTCTAACAGGAATGTTTTGGACAGCAAATAATATGGGGCCGGTATTCGGGAGAGTGTCACTCCCGGGGGTGGGCAGAAAAGCCACATTTCTCCCAGATTTACGGTATTTAAAATGGAATCAAGGCCGAAAGGTTGCGATATCCATAATACCGAGCCTAAGGGTTAACAACTCATGGCTTCTGGATACTAAAACAAACAAACGAATAATAAATACATATTTGTTTCTTACTGTGCCTAGGTTGTTTTTTATGCTGCTCCGAGCGTCAAAATGGCTACCTGGTGAATCCCAGCAACAAGACAAAACATGACATTTCAGTCTCAGAAATTTAACCGGTAGTTGAAAATCCTTTATTGCTAAGTATTAATATCTTAAATTACGTTATATGACTCATTGAATGCAGGTATCTGTTTATATAAAAAAAAAGTAGGTGATGGTAAGCTTTATGACACTTTTTGGACTTCCATTTGTCTTTGACTCTGAGATTTCTGATTTATTTTAATTTCTGGATTTCACAAAACTAAAACCGCGAGAACGACCGTTTGCTGTGTCAAAACTTGCCTTAAAAAACATTATGGTTTCTTTTTCATCTTAGCGTTCACCGGTTGCATACTTGTGCGTATATTCTAGTTGTTTGTCCAGTCCTGGACTTTTATCTCGACGCAGTTTATCCATAACTTTGCGCGCACATCCATTTTACAAACCTGCCTTATTTAATCATTTAAATTAATGTATGCATATGCAGCCTGTTGGTTCTTTGCCTCTCAGGCAGATGCACTCGACTTTTGAAAGAAACGTCCCTAATTATTCGCTTTTTTCAAAAATGGCCTTGGCTCCCAGGTCGACCCAGCCTTGCTTGAGTGGGTACCGGCTGCAGTCCTGGGAAGTAGAGGCGGCCGGCGTGATACTGACCACATCACCCATCTTGTGCCGTTGCACTATAAAAAATATAGGTCTAGCCCTATATGCCTAAAGGCGTGGAAAAGGTCCTTTACTTACTTTACTTTTATGTCATACTTGTGGGGGGGGGGGGGGTTGGGTGGGTCTGTTCCCTAAAATGGAGTCCCAGAACCCACATCGGATAATTTCTGGTTTGATTTGTGAAATATTCACTGCTGCAATACTATTTTTCGTCCCCAAAGCTTTCAGTTGTCAACAAGCTGTTTCAATCATGTTTGATCCCTTTAACCTTTGATTGAAGCTTATAAAATTTAAAAGTAAAAAGAGTAGAATCGCTGGATAACGTTAACATCAACAATGTAAGTCATGCAGGGATTATAAATCAGCGAAACGCGCTTGTGAAACATTAACTAAATATGGGATGGAAATAAATGCAGATAAGATAAAAGAAATGACTAATAATCCAGCTGGTAAAACTACACCAATGTACCTTAACTTTTTCACTTTCACTCCCGCGGGTTTAGCATCAGAGGTCCAAGGGGTAGTAAAGAGAAACATAAAATCAGCACATCTTGCTTTCATTGAGCTTCTAGATAGAAACTTATAAATGTGTGATGCATTCCTTGGGACTGAAAGAGTTGCAGGTCACTAATAAGGAAAAAAGTCAGTCATTTCAAATGGTTAGGATCCATTTTAAGTGACCCAGGGTGACCATAAATCATATCAAGGATTGTCCAGAAAATATCAGTCCTTGCCAGTTAGTAAAATTATAGAGATCCAAAAACATTTCATGTAAAAATAAGCTACAACTGCTCAGAGCACTATCTTTTAGTACATTTACATATGGCTGTGAAAGGCCTTAACAGCTGAACTTGAAAAGAAGATACAAGCATTAGAAGGAAGGAATGAAGTCTAAATTTCTCCATCAGAGCTGTCAGTGACCAAACCCACCCAGAATACCAGCCATTCCTTAAAGAGACAAACAGAAGTATCCAGTCTGAGGCAAAACAAATATATTCCCACGAGTGTTATATGAATAGCAGATCTGAGTAATTTTACATCCCTGAATAACATATTTAGTAATTATAAAATTATTACACCTAAGCTCCCTGCAGAGTAACTTCAACCTCCTGGAGACTGATGACAAACTTGCTAGTGTTATCTATAAACAATCATGCCCTGACTTGATAAAGCAAGTGGCTTTGGAATACATACAGCATCTAATCATGGATATTCCTTATTTATGCAGATGGGTCCAAAGAAAAAGACAACAAGTTAGAATAGGATTATACATTCCACAATGGAAATTAAAGAAAATATACAACATACATGATAATTTACCGATTTTCACTGCAGAAATTATTGCTATGGTACATGTCAGTTTGTCCCCCCCCCCCCCCCCCCCCCACCACCAAAAAAAAACCTTACAGTTTTAACAGACTCATTGTCAACTATCCAAGCTTTGAAAAAAAACTCAAAAATATATAGCTGACCTGACTTAATAGAATTTATCTGGTTACTCCATCTTTAAACACAAGAGGATGCTGTTTGTATAGATACCTGCACATGGGGAATACATGGTAATGAAACTGCAGATAAGGAAGGAAAAAAGGTAGATCCAATAAAAACTCTGTTCAGGTTACTATGAGCACAGAGGACATTAAATCACTGATTGAAAAATTTATATAAGAGGAATGGTCCTTAAATTGGGACCAAAGTCTGAATGGTAGCCATTCATATAAATGATTAAATGCTCCTCAAAGACAAAGTCAGATAACAGATGAACTTAAAATACTGTGCTATTGAAAATTGTTTAGACTACAACTTGGATGGAGTTGCTTTACCACACATGACAAAACATGTGATCTATGCCAGAAGTACAGTAATATAGAGTACTGTTTGCTGCAGTGTAAAAAAATATAAAAGCCAAAGAAAACCACCAACAGACTATATGCATCTCTACAAATTACCTGGGACGATGGAAACCTTGTTACACATAGATTGCCCCAGAGACCTGTGTGGCAAGGTCAAGCAGTTCCTTACTAGAACTAAAATCCAAATATAGAAGGATAAAATATGCCCTTGCCATCCCTGAAGAAATTGATCCCAAAGATAAAATTGGTGAAGGCAGTCAACTATTGTACAAAGGGCGGAATAAATCGGTAAAAATTTTAAATTTTTTATAGTACAATTTAAAAATAAATCATTTTCAACGACACAATGTTAATAAGATTATCTAAGTATATGTAATGCAATTTATTTCATAATTACAACCCAAATAAAATAATATTTGAAACTACAATTTACATGTTTATCTTAATGAACACTATAGATCCAAATTATAACCCTAATGGTTAAACAGGATATTTATGACAAATTACTACTACTGATGCAGTCATTGGATGTGAGATCATTCTGAAAAATTATTGGCATATCATACAGAGACCACCACATCACAAAGGATGCGGTTCACTGTGTAATTACCCAGCCTATTATAACAACTGTAAACCTCTTTTAACTACAGTGAACAAAAAATGGAAAATACAAGGATACAGACATGTTATAAGATGTAATGGTCTCTCAAAAACAATACTACAGTGCTTAATAGAGGGGAAGCAAGAGGAGATAAAGATAAACATGGATACAGATCTTCACTCTGGACAGGCCTTAGGCATGCAACCATTAAGTCTTTTGCATCTGATCGTCAAAGGTGGAAGGAGCTGATCAGACAGTTAACAGCCAATTACATGCATATTACGGTATGATGGTGATAGTGATGGAATAGTACACAATACCGGCTAAGTGGTTAAGCCATTTACCTTGCGCTTGAGTTTGCTTCACTGACTGCATCATTTGGGTTTACAAGTGCAATTTTTACTGAGATCCCAGAGGATTGTTGCCTGAACTATGGAATTTGTTCTTTGTTTGACGCTTTTTTTTTTAGGTAGCCACCCATTCAGAAGAGAAAGACAACCATGTAAAAGAAAATTAGAAGAAGAATTTTTTTTTTCTTCACTTCCTCTTTTACCACTTTAGATATCAGGGGGAGATATAATGTTCTGCTTCTTGTTCTTCTGGTGGCCTCCGCCATGGACACATTATTCTTTAGAGTTTTTCAGATGTGATCTTTCCAACTTGTTCTTTGTCTACCTTGTGCTTTGCATCATTCTCTTGTTATGTAGTATGGTATGGCGGTACAAGCCATTCTCTCTAAGTATGCAAACCTTTGATTTATTATCTTTTTATGTAATTTAAAATTGCTTCTGTTCTGACTTTTTACTCTTCCTGATTTCAACTCTTCTGGTCACTCAGCAGCCCTTCTCAGACATCCCATTTTCATGTTTACTGATTTTCTTTTCTGGTTTGTTGTCTTATTATGTCTTTGCATTAACCATATGTAAACTCTGGTGGAAAGTTCAGGTTGTTCGTCCACTTCTGGACTGCAGTCCTGTTCCAGAACCTGAGTGTTGTAATCCGTTTGACAGATCTGACACATTTGTGTCCAGACTGTTGGTTCCTTGCTTTTCAGGCTGATGCACTCCAACTTCGAAGGAAGCTCCCAATTAGTTGACTCTTACAACATGCTTTTGAGTAGGCGGTGGGTCTATTCTTGTTTTCCCTATAATAGGGCCCCGGAACCCACACGGGGGTGGTTTGTTGTGGGTGAACACATCTGACACTGGTAGGTAGGTGTACCCCACCAGGACATAACACAAGTGATAAACACTCGGTGACACAAAGTGCCACCATGTGGATGAGGATCACCCGTGGAGAGGTTCCAGAAACCCCTTTTAGCCGTAAGGCTATATCTAGTCCATATCTATGCCCTGGCTATATTCAGGGCTCCAGCAAGAGCCAGGGTAAGGCTTTAAAAAAAAAATTTGCATCCCACATGGGGACGACCTGACACTGGTAGCATAGGGTGGGAATGAATATGCTTTGTATGAGATGTTTCTTTGTGCTGATCGGGATTGTCTTATTTCTGTCCCAGTACTTCTAGAACACCTTTACAAAAGTACTTTCTGCAATGTTTTCAGGAGCAAAGATCCTTTCTCTGTGCAGCCATTACCAAAGTCATTTTATCACCCAAGTCCAACCAAAGAAGTAAACGAAAGAGAGGTATGTCGAAGGCATCAGTTTCAAACATTTATGTCATCAATATTTTGGCTGAACTAATGATTCATTTAATTTATTGTTAGTCTATGTAAATATGTTTAGTAAATAAATGTGTGATTAATTAAACCAGTGATTTTAATAGCACAGTTCACCTGATGGTTCACAATGCATTTAAATTTGTTGTCCCTCTCTCTTTCTGAATCTGTTTCTCTCTCTCTCTCTCTCTCTCTTTCTGAATCTGTTTCTCTCTCTCTCTCTCTCTCTCTCTCCCCCTCTCTCTCTCTCTCTCTCTCTCTCTCTCTCTCTCTCTTTCGCTCCCCCCCCCCCCCCATCCATCTTTCTTTCTTACTCTCACAATCACACACTCATTTGCTTACGTTTCTTCATGTTTGTTCCCATTTTGGGACCGTGCTGAAGATTTGAAACACAGGGACTCACAGAGTAGAAATTATGGTTAATAAGAATGATATAATTAAAAGGTGGACTATGGTGCAGGGATTTCAGTAACAGGCATGCCGTTGGTTGCTGTTGACTGTCGGATCAGCTCCCTCCGCCTCTGTCATTAAGATGCAACAGACTTATTGTTTGCATATTTAGGCCTGTCCATCTGCCAAGTTCTGTATTCAGTTCTTTCTTTCCCCCCTTTCCTTTTTTCCCTTTTATTTTTAATACTGAGCCCTGTAGTTTCATTTTATTACCAAACCACTGCATTTACTGTTTTTTAATTGTTGTTAAAAGAATTTCACACTTGCCATTACGCTGAATGATAAAATGATGACCATCATTTGTGATGTGGTCTCTATGAATCTTTTGAAAATATATGCCCGTAACATTAATTGTTTAATTATGTATAATTTTTGTTTTGCATCTCTGATTAAATCTGGCTCTTTAGGTCATCAGAAGCCCACAGAGACACAGTACGCCAACTACAAAATGTGCCGAAGTGGAAGAGTTCCTCAGACAAAACCCCACCTTCCACACTTCTGCCCTACCAAAAGTTAGGACATTGCATGACCTTGAAAAACCAGGACCAAGTCTACTAAAACAAAAGGATGTAACTGACAGCAGCGAGTTGGATGAAATCTGGCTAGATACTGAGAGGCTAAATTCTTTCAGGTAGTGTGAAAAAAAGTATAGGATTCTTTTCTCTGGTGAATTTGCTTAAGTAGTTCACTTAGTTAACATGAACAACGTTTTAGTCCTTGCAAGAATGTAGTAATATGAGTCCCATTTAGCACACATTTTTAAAACACTAACCTGGTTTTTTGATTCCTAGGAATTTGTGTTAGTGAGGTTTTATAATGAACTAACTTCATAACATGCTGTAAATTGCAGCATATAGGCAGAGCTTTCAAGGGTTAACAAACTAAATAATACAGAAACAAACAAATTCATTGCACAGTTTTTTTGTGAGCCATATTTTTCTCTATCCCAAGCGTCACTGCAGAGTTACATCAACACACAATGAGGCACAAAAACTGAATATATTCAACTGAAACCCAGATGGTCGTTACTCACAGTAGACTGTCTAATCGCTGGAAGTTCATCATCATATATGACTGTCACATTTGAAGAAAAAAATAGTGAAAAACATATCAGACCCAGGACAATTTTCAAGCTTGCACATACAGAATAAATATATAAGGCAGCTGTGAGAAATACCAGTGCTAACAGTTTCTCACCAGATTTGCAGTTCACTGTTGATGCAGACAGTCAGTCATGAAAGCTGGCATTTTCACACACAGTGCTGCATTAAGCTACTGCCATTCCAGATGTAATCAGCCGTCTTCTATTTTTAGTGGGGCTCACAAGAGAGGATGTTAGATTTTTTTCTAAATTTGTTTTCTCCTTCCTCCATGTTAATTTTCCTAGTCATGTTTAAACAAATTTGTGTTTTGATACTAGCTCGACCGAAGTCACCCCTGTTTACATCACTAAATGTAATTAATTTCTGACAGCACCACTTCAGTCCCAGAAGAAACCGAACCAGAAAGTCCATATGTAAATGATGATGGGGTGAAAGGTCTTGGGAAGCTCAAATATCAGAGTGGCTGCGTGGATGGGATGGACAGTAAAATCTCTGACAAAACATCTGATGTGGACAGAGAAGAATCAGTGCTTCAGAGGTTTGTTTTCAACAGAAGTTTGAATTTGTAGTTAATAGATTGATTGGTTGACAGGAATAAGTTTCACTTTGTGTCAGCCCATTCTGGGATAAGAAAGATTGAATGAGCATACTGGCTTGCTGGCAGGACCTTGATAGGCACAGGAAAAGCAATGGACCAGTCTGATGATTCCAGTGCTCTTAGGAAGGTAGGATGAGTAGATAATTCATGAGATGACAGTGAATTGACAAACTTAACTTCATGTCAAAATAGGGGTGCTTTATTAATATCCTACCCCAAACAGGGGAAATCCACAGGTCATGGGACAGTCTAATATTTCAGGGGGTGGTAAATAGGCTGCATGCAGTCGTTGGACCTAGGCTGCACTCTCTCGTGGGATGTAGGTGGGTTGTGGTTCGGGCCAGTTCTAGATGTTTTGGGGTCGTTAAAACATCAGAAAGCCAGGAAACCCAGTCCTACCACCCTCTAAAATGTTGCACTGTCCTGTGATGTCATCTGGGGTAGGATATTATTGAAGTACCAAAATAGGTATTATCAGACATGAACACTATACAGGGAGCTAAAGAATAATAAATAGTAAACCAAGATAGAACTGGTGTATTTAGTCACCACACACTGAGAGAGATACAAACAGTTGGACCCAATGCTTATGGACTTGTCCAGTGTATGATAACGATGATCGGTCAATGAACTAATGAACTAGGATGCTTGGTTTGTTGTGAATTAGGTTGGATGTTGTTTTGTAAATTCTTTAGAAGATTGAGCTTTAACTCTTAGATTCAATGCTTTGATGTTAACTCTTTGAGTCACAGGAGGTTTAGCATCACAGGCCCAGGGGGTAGTAAAAAAAAAGTCATAAAATTGGTGCATCATATGTTCATTGGGCTTCTGGGTAGGAAGCTATGAACGTATGATGCGTTCCTTGGGACTCAAAGAGTTAAGGTAATATAAGTTACACTGATGTATGGTTGTTTGAAAGTAGGTTGACTGTGTAGCTTGATAATAGAAAGTTAGAAACTATTGGCAGGCGTATAAAGAGAAAAATGAAAACATATGCACACAGACAAACAGATAGATAGACAGACACATAGATAAACAGATGGACTGTAGGTGGATAGACATAAAACAATAGAACTGGAAAAATTGAGAGGTGGAGACAGAGAGAGAGAGAACTTGTTTTATAGCTTACTCAGAAGTTAGTTAGTTGGGTTATCATCATTGGACTCCGGGCATGTTCATAGGTGCTCAGATCCTCCCCTCAGTATGAACCTCAACATCCGATGGCTAATAGTACCAGTTCTATGTTGATTAACAAGTCTTCTGGTGTGCGTCTCGTTTTTTGCTATTTACTCAGAAGTACCATGTTTAAATCTGCCACAGGTATGTAGAGAGGTTCCGCAACTCTGCCCCCAAATCCAGGGAAGAACGAATGAAAGAGAAAAGTGATAAGCTTCACTTCTGGTGGCTGCAGTCCTCATCTGACAGGGGGAACAACTCAGTGGATGATGACAGCAAGGGAAATAACCTAAGACTACATCCACATTTAACTGAGGCCAGACCTCAGTCCCAGAAAGTATGATACAGAAAATACATTTCTGAATGTTTAATTATAATTTCACATCACAACACTCGGGATATTTCCATAAGCACTCTGTCCCCATATTCAGCAGTAAGCACAAAGCTCCGATTCTGATGTCACAATAACAGTCTATTATATATCCTCCGTCTTGCCTTTTCCCTGAGTGTTGAACATCAGCCAGATTACTGTTCTCATTCCAGCATGGGACATAGTTTTTAAAAAAATCTATTTTAACGCCCCACCTGTCTATTGTCGGCAACCCTAAAATAATCTAACGGTTGAATGGGGTTTCTGGGAATTTTGACCAGATTAGACAGTTTAGACAATAAATTACCTGTTGGTACCTTCGGTCTTTCCACTCTTTCCGTTGCCACCTGAAGATGGTATCAAGCACAGAGCACGCACTCCATAGAAAAAAATTCTTTCAGTGCAGGAAGTAAACGGTCACCCTAGTATTGCCTGCTGCTAGTTAAGAGGGAGGGGATGTCCTTAAGGAGTCCATATGCCTGGCGCCGCCCCACCCGCTTACCAGACTATATATCCCACAGTCATTCAGCCAATAGGCACGTAGGTCCACCACAGGCTTAGGTTATTTTTTTTATTAAATTAAAGTCGTTTCCTCTAGATCCTTTGTGTTTTGTGCCTCTTTGGTCCCACACAACAGTCTTGACTGTAGATAGACCTAACTGCCCCTTTCACCCTGTAGGTGCAAGTACTCATAGGACTAGACCAAGCTCTCAAGGGAGAACAGTTGGTGTGCTCCACTGTGCGAGAGATCGGACATCTACAGGCCTGGATCTTTCTGTCCCTTGCGTATTCGGGTGCAAAAGTTTCATAAGTGGCCAAATTACCATATACTTTGTCCATGTTGCTAAGGGCGCTAAGACAGATGATGTGTACCGGTTGCAGAAACATCAAACAATTAATAAATTCATAGCATGAATGCAAAGTAAAAGTACAGAAGCATGGTGGCAAATGCACACCTTCAAATATACATGCAAAAATACACACACATAGCAGAAAAACAAGAGAAGCAGTAGAACAGATACAGACATACATATATACAAACACACATACACGGAGGTGTACACACTGGCAGTTCACATACACACACACACCAACACACTTACATACATGGAGGTGCACCCACTGGCAGTACACACACATATAGAAAAACAAGTGAAGCAGTAGAACAGACACACATATACACCAACACACTTGCATACACGGAGGTTCACACACTGACAGTACACACACACACACACACACCAATTAACACAAAATACATGGGCATACACACAGTCACAGATACAACACATACACACAGACATAACACATACACACAGTATACACATGACCACTAGACCCCCCTGTGTGGGTTCCGGGGCCCCATTGTGGGGAAAACAAGAATAGACCCACTGCCTCCCCAAAAGCATGTTGTAAGAGTCAACTAATTGGGGAGCTTCCTTTAAAGACGGAGTGCGTCTGCCGGAGAGGCAAGGAACCAACAGTCTGTATTCAAGAGAATGAGATCTGTAAAACTGATGCACATGCAACACTCAGGTTCTGGAGCAGGACTGCAGTTCAGTAGTAGACGAGCAACCAGAACCTTCCGCCAGAGTTTACAGCTGGTGAACGCGAAGAAGAAGAAGAAGACCACTAGACTGGCAGGCAAATATGCCAGCAACTAGGCCACTAAAGTTCCTCCAAAAATTTAGTTTTTCCATTATTGATATTATTATTATTATATTAAATTCATTTATGTTTTGTCAACATTGCACTTGTTATCTGCATAAAAAAATTTACAATTTTTTTTAAAGACATTCAAAACAATTGTATTTGAAATTCTTGTTTTGAAACAGCTAACCAAGGATGCTCTGCTCGCTATGGATGAGGAAACATTTCACCTGCAAAGTAAAGCTGATCGACTTCTTTCGAAGAGGTAAAAGGACATTAATTTTTGCAAGATTTTATTGTTAAATAGAGAGGTTGACTAGTCTCTTGGTCTCTCTCTCTCTGTCTTTTTTTTGTGTGTGTGGACATTATCAGACTCCAATAAGATAATTGTGTTTTTCTGCTGGAGGGAGTGAATGGCCTTAATGTGGCTTTTATAATCTGTCAAGGAGCTTTAGATAGTTGAACAAGTAGCCTTCTGTGATCTAAAGTGGCTTTGTGCAGATAAGCTAAAGAGTGCTTTTTGTGGTTTATAAGATGGCTGCGTACAGTTGAAAATGTGGCTAATATTGTCATGAGTGGCTATAGATAGTTTAAAAAGAGGTGTTCATGATCTTTGTGGATTTGGATGTGTGAAACAATGGCCTTAGTGGGGTATAGAATGGATTTGAACAGAATCGATAGACTGACTTTCTGTAGATTGGTTTGAACAGCTGAAAAAGTAGTCTTTGTAGTTTGCTTAAGATAATTGAAAAAGTGGTCTTTATAGTCTCTGAAATAGCTGTGAATGTTACTTTTTTGTTTGAAATGATAAAGATAGCCATAATATCGACCAGTATGTTTTTACATCTGTACAAGTTAAAACACCTTTACAAGTTAACACACCTGTATGTTACCAGGGAACTCAAGGGAATAAAGAATAGTAAAACTGCACCCTGCCAGGCATGTCACAAGAGGTGATAAGGATTTGGGCTTGGCGTTGGCTAACTCATCCTGTAAAAACAATAGCTACAAAACCAACCATTCATGAAGATAGCACGCTTTGGCAGGTGGTGGTTGAGGACCTATGCTCCACTGGGGATAACAGGAAAAGAACTAGAAGAGAAGTTAATAAGTGTGGAACATAGTGGCGTATGGCCTGCCACAGCCATCCTGAGAGGAATTATTTATGGTGGCATAAGAAACCTGGCATAAGCTACAACTTTTTTTTTTCAAGACAGACGTGGTTTTTTTATGAGCACGTATAGAAATGACTTCAGGTCTGAATTTTGTTTCAGTGAGCTTAGTTTGACTTCATCAAGTCCAATTGTAAGTACAGAAGGCTTGGGTTCGTCCACTTCTGTTAGCAGCTGCAGTGTGTCTGACGGTCATCTACCTTACCAGCCTGCTTATTTTCGGGCACAAGGTTAGTTGGACTCTTTTTTTATTTGATTAACAGAAGGGATGAAGAGCTGCTGAACCACACATGTGGTGCACTAGAGCCACCACAAATACTGTCTACACATAGTCATGCTAGAACACAGGTTTCCAACCTGAAGCCTGGCCAGTATAGAAAGGATTGACGTTTCCTCAAAGTTGGAGTGCATCTGCCTGAGAGGCAAGGAACTAGCAGTCTGCACACAAATTAGCCAGATCTGTAAAATAGATATGCATTCAAAACTCAAAGTCCTGGAACAAGACAAAGGTTCAGACAGGGACAAACAACCAAAACTTTCTGTAGGATTTTACAGCTGGTGAATGCAGAAAAGAAGATAAATAAAAATCTTGACTGCGCTATCAGAGTAGACCAAGGAAAGTTTGTAAAAGTTTAAATTTGTTTATTAGTTTCACCTGAAGACTGACGACAAGCTAGTTTTTGTCAAAGCCCTTTGGGAGCAAGTGAACGATGCAGAAGCATGAATAGAGCTTTAAGGTGTGGAGAGAATGGTACAGTGGGGAGAGAATGGTACAGTGGGGAGGGAATGGTACAGTGGGGAGGGAATGGTACAGTGGGGAGGGAATGGTACAGTGGGGAGAGAATGGTACAGTGGGGAGGGAATGGTACAGTGGGGAGGGAATGGTGCAGTGGGGAGGGAATGGTGCAGTGGGGAGAGAATGGTACAGTGGGGAGAGAATGGTACAGTGGGGAGGGAATGGTACTGTGGGGGAGGGAATGGTGCAGTGGGGAGAGAATGGTACAGTGGGGGTTGACAAGGGGGTGATCTGGCTGACACACTACACTCAGAGGAAAGACAAAACAGACATATGATCAAACGCCTTCTACTACCATCGGAATTGGAACTCTTCGCTGGCTGCTAAAACTGGGGACTGAGCTTATAGAAATAGCCAGAGTACTGTGATGAGGATTCTTATTCTGAACTCAACTTAACAGCTCAGCTCAGTCAGTCTGCCAGAACTGCCAATTACTGCATTTATTATACCACTTTTGTGGTGTAGGCAGGGGGGTCTTTGAGCCTGAGGATTTATGGCCGCATGGTTAGTCCTGTGCAGGTGAGGATTTTATTTTACTCCCGACAGAAAAAAATCCCCAACCTTGCCAAGAATTTGAACCCGGGTCTCCGGCTAGAGAGCCTAGCATTCTGACCATTTGGCCAGCCGCTCCTCAGTCAGTCTGAAGATTGATATTGAAATTGTACAATCATTTCCATTCACTGTCCGCTAAACTCATCAGTCATGTTCAGCTGAGCATCAGTTTGAATCTCAACATCCTTTTCTTGTGTATTTTCCTAACCCTGCCCTCCTCCGCTTATTGGCAGGGCATATTATGATAATGATGAGGATGATGATGAATTTCACATTAAAAAAAATTTTTAAATAGAATTTCACATTAAATAGTATTTTGTCATTTCACAAACACACATGCACGCACTCAAAATCATATAAATTCATATTAAAAATTGAAACCTCAAATTTCAGGCTGGCAGACAAGGGTCTACATCAGCTCCCAACAAACAATAATATCTCACAATTTCACATACAATGAAATTGAAACCATTTTTAATTGAACAGAAAATTACAACAGGCCAACAGCAAGACTGTTCACCAACACAGAGGACAAGTCAAGGTCGTTGCACACAGCCTCCAGGTCACCAGCTGATGATATCCTGACACGGTGGAGGCTGCAGCGGAAGGTGGAGGAGGCCAGCGCTGCTGTGTCTGGTGGACAGTGTGGAAAGTTGACCAGTACCAAGCCTTCAAGGGTATGGCTGAGTGGTTTCATTGTGTGTCATCATCGTTATACTAAGATGCCTGGTCTAGAACAGACAACAATGATTCATGAGTATCTGTGATTTGATATTTTTATCTCACAGCATAGGGCAATCCCGCTCAGCATAAAGAAACGTCTCATTCAAAAAATGTTCACTCCCACTCCTTGCTACCAATGCCAGACATGGTCACTCTACAGCAAACTATAAAAGAAAGTTAATAAACGTGGAAATACAATGTCTGAGAAGGGTTGCAGAAGTGACCAAAAGAGATCAAATCAGAAGTGTGTCATAAGAGAAAAAGTCGGCACAGAACCAATTCTAAATTACACACAAAGAGAGCAGATAAAATGGTTTGCCCATTTTAAGATAATGGCTTGCGATTAATGACCAAACAAGGCATACTCCAAAAGAGGAGGGAATGAGGAGCAAGTGGTAGACCAAGAAGAAGATTGAAAGATAAAAGCAGAGCAACTTCACAGCAGTAAAGTGTGTCTTATATTGAGGTAGTCAGAACAGCAAGAAGCAGAATCTTGTATGTCCATTGACATCCGAAGCAGTAAAAGAGGAAGCGAGGAGAATTTTAAAAAAAAATGATTTTTGATTTTCATATATCACTGTTTCAACTTTCTCTTTTCTCCTGCCGCCCTCACTTAGTATTTTCATATACAAGGCCTCTAGTCCACCTTTTCAATTGAATGTTTGTATAATTCTACTAGAACACAGAGCTTGATGTACGACTGGAGGAGTTCAGAAGAAAAATACTCTCCCAGAAGGCATTAGTGACACAACAGGATATCCTTTTTGAGAGACAGAAGCTGTCTTTGTTGATGGATGATGTCAAGCAAAATGAGGGCACACCAAACCGAGTAAGAGATTGAATTACAAGGCTTCATATTCATTTTTTTTAAAAATTAAATTTTAAAATATCTATTTAAAAAAATCTCTCCGCTTGTGAGTTCTGGGGATCCCATTTTGGGGGAACAGAATAGATACACTGCCGCCTAAAAAGCTTGCCATAAAAGGTGACTAATTAGAGGTTTTTCCTTTAAAGTCAGAGTGCATCTGCTTGAGAGGTGAGGACCTGTGGTCGCTGTAAAAACAAGCCATTTCTGTAAAATGGATGTGCACACAAAACTCAAGTTCTGGAACAAGACCAAAGTCCAGAAGGGGGTGAACAACCAGAACTTTCCACTGGAGATTGATTTGATTTGATTTGATTCAAGAACTGACATCACCGTACTCGGGGCATTCCCATAAGCGCTCCGTCCCCATCTTCAGCAGCCAGCGAAGAGTTCCGATACTAATGGTTCCACTGGAGATTACAGCCAGGGAACACGAAGAAGAAGAAGAAATTTAAAAAAAAAATAGCATAATGAGATCAAGAGAAATGTTTGACAATAAAACAATGTACTTGTCTAATTATCTTTAATTTTTATGATAAAAACAAGCATGTAATACTGGGTCAGATACTACTATAGAGGCATGTCAGAGCTGACCAAGCAGCATATGGCTGCCTTGGATGGGCCCTCTAGGGACAACACTTGTAGATCAAGGAATGGTGAAGTCACCACAAATATGAGGCTTCAAGTTTTCAGCAAAACAAACTGGGAAGATTAATAAGGATAACAAATGCCTGAAGAAGTTGGGTATGGTGGCCAGAAGTCACAAATATCACGGCTGTGCTGTAAAAAGTGACAACACATTTATTTCATAATAATGATGAACAATAGAAAGAAGAGTCAAGTGATAAGAGAGTTTGTGTAACATTATTATGAGATTATGTAGATGGTTCCTCAGCTTACCATCTTTCAGTATTTGAAAAATGGTTAGTACTCATTTTGCAAATCAGGGTTAACCAGAGACTATTTGTCATGTTATTTAGTATGAACGTAGTATTGAAAAATTATTGTGATAGTTGTTCTGAAGGCGAATGCTGTCACCTGCCAGCTAGTCCTACTGCTTGATACTCAAATGTGGTGCGGTGATATCAATCACAGATGTGAGTAAAAGTTCAGGCTGTTGTGATGTGTATAAGGAGTTACCCCATACCCCAACTCAGCTGGCTCTTGGATGGTTTTATGGATCCTCACGCAAGACTGCTGTTGCACATCCATGTCATGTGCCTTGAATAAGGACTCACCTTTGTGACCTGAACCAAGTTGACAGGGGATCTTGGAGTTGGCCGCCTCTGAAGATTTAGCGTCCAGTCAATGCATGGGTGAAAACATCTCTCAAAGCTCATTTGGAACATGAATAAAGTTCACTAGTGGAACATACTACTGAATGACAACCCTCAGTGAAAACATCTGTCGAGTGTGAAGGACAACTGTACTACTGATATTCAGCCCTATTAGAAGAGATTTGCTCGCAGCCTAGATGAGCAGCATCTCTTGTGGGCGGTAACTCGCAGAGCAATCCCCTCCAGGCACATCCCTTGCTGTTTGTTCCTCAACATCGTCGCCACCGCATTGTCTGCTGCCAAATTACTTGCAGATGAATTGAACCTGTTATGTTGCAATTACAAAACTGTTCATAACCCCAAAGCCACAGCCATTGACTACAAAACTTTCGTTTATCCAAATTCTTAATTATTGTTCATAATAATGAATCTATATCTTTCATTAGTATAATCTATCTATATTGTTCATTATTGTTACATAACCATATTGATTTTACATACATTTTTACTCTTGGTAGCAAGAGGAAAGAAAAGAGGTAAAAACCTGGACGTCTTGGCCACATGGGTGGGTGAAACAAGTACATTGACCTGATCTGTGATTCTGATGATTGTGTGAGATGGCAAAACATGACAGTCTACGATTACCCGCATAGCACACAACGATAATGATAATGATGTTTGTTTGTTTATTTGTAGGGCACTCCGCAAGCAGACAATGGAGCTGACGGTGAAGAACCAGTGAGGGATGTAATTCTGGAGAAGCTACAGAGAATTACCCGTAGCCAAGACTACAGACCAGCTGAGACAGAGGCATCTTCCAGAAAAATCAATCAAATAATGACAGTCTCAACCTTTGCTGTTTCTACTAGAGATCGAGATTTCAGCATTAATAATGCTAACTTTGTTAATTCAAAATATGGCAGAAATGTTGAGCTTTCTGTAGCGGATCCAGCATTAAACAGAAATAATACAGCTTTGTTCAGTCAAAATGTTCGGCAGGATTGCAACGTGAATGATGACGGTCAGCCTGAGGTTGTTGTTGACAGTTTTGGGTCACAGGTAGTTTTTGATCCAAATGAAAAACACTTTTTGCTGGAAAATTCTGGGACTGAATCAAAGAAAAGCAGCATTCAGAGTTTGAATGCTGATGACACTAAAGAGCTAAAAAGTTATGAAAAGAAGGTTTATGCAGAAGAGTTTTGTCAGAAAGAGGCGATATTCACTGGTAATTTTCACAATGAAGAAAGGGCTACTAGAAATGTAAAGTATAATAAAGATACAAGAAGCAATCACACTGATTCTTCAGAAGCATGTCAACAGAGTTCAGGAGATGTGCAGGAACTTGGAAGAAACAATGTGTCGGGCGATGATAGAGGCCGTGTAGAAAAAGAACAGAAACAAGTTAACGAAAAAATGAGCGAGAATTTGTATCAGTATTTAGAGGCAGAGAAGCCAATATCAGAATCAAGGTTACATGTTCAAAAAGGTAATAAGACAGGTAAAGTGATAATGAGTGATGATTCACCCCTCCATGCAGAGGAAGAACAACAACAAAATTCAACATTACAGAAAATGGCAAATAGTATCAAACAGACTGATCAGAGGGAAGAAGTTTTTGAAGGAAGAGAATGTGCTAGAGAGCAGAAGAAAAGAAAAGGAAGACATAAGCATCAGGTCAAGAAAGGAAGGGATAAAGATAATGGAGATGTGAATGAAAGGGATGTATTAGTAGATATTACAAATGAAAGAAATGAGGGATCCTCTGATATTTTCACTGTCAAAGGGCACCCAGGAAATTTGATATCCTATGAGAATAAAGAAGGAAACGATTCCTTCGGGAGACTTGACAAAAAGTCAAGACCTGTTATGAACTCGACAGCTTCGCCCAGGAGATACTGTGTCAGCCAGAGACCTTCACCGCTAGCTCATCAGCCAGTTCAGCATGCTATAGGCCAGGTAAGTGTTGCTGTTGTGATTAGTCAAACATGATATTTTCTGTGTGTGGTTTTTAGCAGTTTGTTATGTGTAGGAACCTTTGCAAATCTTCTTCTTCTTCTTGTTCACCAGCTGTAAACTCCAGCTAAAAGTTCTGGGTGTTCGTCCACTTCTGGACTAAGTCCTGTTCCAGAACCTGAGTGTTATGTGCACAAGTCGGTCGACTTTTATGACCTGCTTTTGGTTAGGCAGTGGGACTGTTCTTGTTTTCCCCCACAACAGGTCCCCGGAACCCACATTGGGAACCTCTGCAAATGATAGTGTTATGTTGTGCTGTAGGAAGGCAGAAGAATCAGAGCCCGTGGTGATACCAATGACACTACAGAAGAAGTTTTTCCTCCTAACCTTTCCAGATGGTGGTGTTCCATTGCATTATTGGAGATCATTGGAATCATAGCCTATGGCAATATAAGTTTTGGGCAGGGGCATATAGGGCTAGACCTATATTTTTATAGACCAACGGCACAAGATGGGTGATGTGGTCAGCATGACGCCGGCCATCTCTACTTCCCGGGACTGCACTCGGTACCCACTCAAGGCTGGGTCGACCTGGGAGCCAAGGTCATTTTTTTAAAGAAAAGTCTGGCTCCGCCAGGGAGCGAACCTGAAGCACCAAGCCTGGGAGTTATTGTGGAGTTCATGTGTTGCCCATGCAGCATTATCCCTCCCTTGACCTGCTTTGTTGACTCCAAAGGTAACACCAGTATGTTTGGAAGCTGCTAGATCAGAAGAGCAGCGCTCTATCTGTGCACCTGTCAGACCTTCCCTTCTAGACCAGCTGCCAAGCAAAGCTAAGGGCCTGATCTACCCTGTCAGAACATTTAGTGTTCACATTGCATTTCTTCGTTATAGAGGCTAGTATCCTCCCCAGTAAACTCCTTTGTCCAAAACTAAATGCTTTAACATGTGCGCATAGAGTAAAGGACCCTTATAACATAATTGCTGCTTCATGCATGTGGTTCTAGACCAGTATTTGGTGTGTGGTCATTATTGTATCAGCTGTCATAACTTCCTGGGACATTTTTATAGACACTCACTTGGTGTGTGGTCATTATTGTATCAGCTGTCTTAGCTTCCTGGGACATTTTTATAGACACTCACTTGGTGTGTGGTCATTATTGTATCAGCTGTCTTAGCTTCCTGGGACATTTTTATAGACACTCACTTGGTGTGTGGTCAACATCGTGTCAGCTGTCTTAACTTCCTGGGATATTTTTATAGACACTCACTTGGTGTGTGGTCATTATTGTATCAGCTGTCTTAACTTCCTGGGACATTTTTATAGACACTCACTTGGTGTGTGGTCATTATTGTATCAGCTGTCTTAACTTCCTGGGACATTTTTATAGACACTCACTTGGTGTGTGGTCATTATTGTATCAGCTGTCTTAACTTCCTGGGACATTTTTATAGACACTGACTTGGTGTGTGGGCATTATTGTATCAGCTGTCTTAACTTCCTGGGACATTTTTATAGACACTCACTTGGTGTGTGGGCATTATTGTATCAGCTGTCTTAACTTCCTGGGACATTTTTATAGACACTCACTTGGTGTGTGGTCATTATTGTATCAGCTGTCTTAACTTCCTGGGACATTTTTATAGACACTCACTTGGTATGTGGGCATTATTGTATCAGCTGTCTTAACTTCCTGGGACATTTTTTGGTACTGATTTTAGATTGTGTCAATCTGGGTAATGGAATAGAACGGATTGGTAGAATAAACTTACCTATCTCTGTTATTGTATCGTCTCTTCAATATTGGAATTGAACCTTTGTCAAACTGTTTTTGATCCATAGTTGAGTAAACTCTTTTCTGCACATATCGGAGTCACATCTTTACAAACCTTTTTATTTTATTTTTTACAGGGACTGGAATTAAAACTCTTATCAAATCCTTTAATCCTTCGACCTTTGTCAAAGCCTTTCCATAGTATATTGGTATTAAACCTTTGTCAGGTCATGTCCATACCATACTGATGTCAGACCCTTTCTGCACCCTACTGGCATTAAATCTTTTTCAGCCTCTTTATGCCAGTTTTACTTTTGCTGAACTCTTTTGTACCTGTACACCATGGTCTGACTGATTTCCCCCTTTAGTAAGTTGTCTGAAGAAGATTTGATACCCCTGCTACCCAAAGAGCTGCACCCTGGATGCTGCTCCAATGGGGCTATTTCTTGATAACCCTGTGTTGCGCGCTGATTTGGGTAAAGTGTGATAGTGTGGGAAAGGGACAGTGGTGTGCCAGTACTTTCTGTAAGTTCACGGGGGGAATAGTGTCAACATGGTCCGAGTATTGAGGGGAGACCAGTGAGAATATCTGTTCATGAACAAGGCGTGCACGCACGAGAGAAACTGGACGCGTGTGTTACTGTGTGGGGGGCTGAAAGCATGGCAAACGAGATAAACAGAGAAAGTGTGAATTAAGTGACAGCATGATTCTCAGGTAACATCAGCCACCCGCATAAGTGAGATCCTCGAGAACGCCCATATGAGCGTGAGTCTCGAGAAAACCCACAGGATCATGATTCACGAGAACGCCCATACGAGCGTGCCTCTCATGTAGACATCATCCACCTACACGGATTTGAGGGGGATAAATTGGAGGGCTGAGTAGTCCCAGGAGGCAATCGAGAAGCAGTCGAGAGAGAAGCGAGAAGAGAGAGAGAGAGAGAGAAAGCGAGAGTCAGAGACCAAGTCAGGGTCCGTGATATCTCTCGCGAGTCTAACAGACAAGAATACCGTACGACTATCAGGCATTGAGGTCTGAGTGAGTGTCGAGGTTGCGGTACTGAACGTAGATATGGTCCCGCTGGCAAAGTAAGTCCAGGGGACGGAAGGCTCCAGTAGTACCTGTTCTGGGTGGCGACGTAGTGAAACGCAGGAGGACCACTACTGAAACAGGACAGGGGGGAGTGGTACCGACGAGAGCTGTGTGCTAGAGGGGACTTATGGTAGAAGTCCTGTCTGTCATCGGAGCCCTACGACAAGCTGACGACAGCTGTGTGTTTTCGGAGTACGGCAAGGGAAGTCCGTTTCCAGTCAGCCGTGTTGTATGCTGAAATAATATCAAGGTCCAGTGAATGTGAGAATTCGTCCTGTTCAGCTGTACGGTGCGTCCAGAATGTGAGACGCTGTAGTCCTTGGAGCTGTAGAAGTCAAGGAGAGGTAGCTACAAATTGAGAGAGCAAGCGAGTGAGGACAAATGGACGATGTGCAAATGTCAACTGTGATCAATAACTACATCTATGCATTTGTGTCCCTTATCCTGTTAAATAAAATGTATGACGGTGTCATCGTCGTCAAGTTATATTTCTAAGAGAGGAAGCTGAAGGGTACACCACACCCTGTTCAACCTCCAAGAATGGTTTAATTAGGGTACCTGTAATGGCTACCTGTTGAAGAAATAGAGAAATGCTTGTATCAAAAAAGAAGGTAATATACTGGGTGCATCATGAGGAAAACCAGAGACTCACTAGATGTGGACTGAAGTGGAAAAACAAATGGATTAACGAGGAAATGCAGATGCCTACAAGGAACGTTTAAATGAACATTTTTTGGGGGAGAGAGGCCAACAGTGATGGACTGGATTCCATCCGTAATACTGAAAGGATTGCACAAGATAGAACAGAACAGAAGACCAAAATAAGGGCCCTGTGTGACGTATAAAGGCACAGCAGAATGATGAGTTGAGTCAAGAATTGACATCACAGCACATCACATTCCCATGCATGGTCCATCCTCATCTTCAGCAGCCAGCGCAGAATCCCAGTACTAAAGGTACTGGTCACAATCTGGTTATATGTCAGTCTAGCAGAATAAATAATGAATCATGACTGTTGTATGGAGTGAAAAATGGAGAACAACTAAGGCAATTACTAATAAACTACAAATATTAATTGGCCCCATGTGCAGAATAGAGTAAATTAAATGGTATGATAGAATCACTAATGTAGAGCTTTGGGAGAGAACTAAACAAGTTCCATTAGACTGAGAGGTAAAGACAAGATGCTGGCGTTGGATGGGACACATGTTGAGAAAACCTGAGAACAATATAACTAGAATGTTTTTGCACTGGAACCTACAGGGGAATAGAAATAAAGAAAGACCCCCCCCCCCCCCCCCCCCCCCCCAAAAAAAAAAAAAACCATACACACGGAATTGGGAGCTAGAGAGCAGAGTTAAGAAGATGGGGAGGACATGGGAACAGCTGCATGTGATTGTGAAGGATATAACGACTTGGCGTGAGCTGTTTGAGGGCCTTACTCCATTGGGAGGTTGGAAAGATAGAAGACGAAGAAGAAGAATGATGAATGGCTCTCAGTAAGGAATGGCCTGTAACCTGCTGTCATGTGCAGTTAAGAGTTGAATGCATAAATATGGATGGTTAATTGTGTGTGTTTAAATACATAAATCAATTAAATATTTAAAAATTACAATTCATTTTCTGTGTTATAACCAGGCCATTGCAGATCATTTTTTTGACGGCTCAGCACTGGCATCTAGTGTGGACAGTTGGGCATCTGCATTTCCACAATCTCCAGTCCTCTCACATTCCATCAATGGATCAGATTATTCAGAGGCATCACCGGCTCCATCACAAAGGGACAGTACTCCTTTAGAAAGTACTCCACAACTGCATGGTACTTCTGATCAACAAGGTATATGGAGAATCTAGTGAAAGACTACCAAAGGAGATATTGTTGTTAGTTGAGACTTTGTAGTTTAAAATAGTTGTTGCTGTTACTGAGAAGTTTTTTGATGAAATAGATTTGTGTTTGTCAGTTAAAGTTAGAAAGTCTATTTAGGCATGATAATCACAAAATTCTCTCATGGTATTTTCTACACTCTCCAAGGTAAGAAATTATGGTCTCCTTCACAGTACTAGAGAACAGTAATGGGGGTATTTCCCTAGAATCTTAGGTGACCGTACTGAGGGTGTTCACAACCTTAGGTGAAAGTACTTGGGTATTCTCCACAATTCTAAAGGATAGTACTGAGGGTATTCTTCACAAGGTGTTTTCAACAATCCTAGAGGACAGTACTAGGGGTAGTCTTCATAACCCTATGAGACAGTACTTAGATAATTTCCACAATCCTAGGAGATAATACTTAATAATTTTTCAGTCTGAGGGTACAGTACTTAGGCATTTTCCACAGTCCTAGGAGACAGTACCTAGATATTTTCTATAATCCAGTGGGACAGTATGAGGTATTCTCTACAGTTCTTGAGGAAAACACTTGGAGTATTCTCTACAGTCCTAGGAAACAGCTCTTGGGGTATTCTCTACAATACCACAGTAAAGAACTTGAAGATTTCTCTGCCATCCTAGGACAGCACTCAGGGTACTGTTATCAAAGGCCAGATGACTCTGCCATTGTTAGGGCAGGGGGGGGAAGTATTCTTTATCGACCTGGAGAATATGGCTCTCTGGTTGCTCTTCACTGTTTGTGTTGGTTGCCCACTGCCTCCACTTCTAATGAACTGTGCCTTCCATTTCTTTCTTTATTGTGCTTCTTTTGTTCACCTGTAAAATGGTAATTATGTTGTGGCTTACCCCTAATCCTTTTGGCCCAACATATTTGATTTCAGCAAATGCTTAATTAGTTGCCTTTTTCAAACTACTTATTGCCCGTCTCTCTGGCGTAATTGGCTAAACCGGATTGCGCGGTGAGCGGGTGATGAACTCCTTGTGGTCCGGGTTCACTCCCGGGGGTGGGCAGAAAAGCCACATTTTCTCCCAGATTTACGGTATTTAAAATGGAATCAAAAGCCGAAAAGGTTGCGATATCCATAATACCGAGCCTAAGGGTTAACAACTCATGGCTTCTGGATACTAAAACAAAACAATCTACTTATTAATGATCGGTGGGTATGACACCCCCCCACCCCCAATCCTCCACAAAATAGGACCCTTGAACCTATGTATTTCCATTTCTGCAACAAGAAACCATAAGCCAGGTTTCTCTGTATTCATATCTTCTCAGATGTCAATATTTTTGGATTACCTTTTAATTTTTTTACATGTTCACTCACCAGTTAACTTCAGTTTTATTTTTTAAGTTAAAAATAAAGATGTTACAATCAACAAGGTCTTCTTTACAATTAATTTTTGTTTATTTTTTAACCTTTCGTTATTACTCTAAATTTTATTTTAAAAGACTGTCAGCCAACAGATATCTGTTTACAATGAATGTTTTGTTTATATTTTCACATTTTGCTTATTTATTACAGTTTTTATTTTACATTTTACAAAGAATATTATTATTAAAGATGTCTTTTTATGATTTAAACACCCCCCCCCCCCCCCCCCAATTGAAAGTTATTCTATTACTCTTGCTATTTTAACTATAGTTATATTAGTTTTGTTATTTTAATTCTGGTTACTGCATCACTATTGTTATTTTATTTCTAGTTGTTGTATTACTGTTGTCATTTTATTTATAATTGTATCACTACCATTGTTTAAATTCTAGTCATATTGGCATTGTTATTTTAATACTGTTTGTTGTATCACTATTGTTATTTTATTTCTAGTTGTATTAGCTTTAAATACTTTGGTTTGTTGACTTCTTTTATTCTGTTCCAGCAAGTAGTGATGATGAATATACTTCAGACGCAGAGTTCCAAGAGGATCCACTCCTTAAGATACTGAGGCATCAGAGAGACCATTATCTACATCAGTTAACGTAAGTCACATAAGCCCCAAACATTGTTAACTCCTTCTGTATCAGCAGACACTTTAGGCACACATTCTAGGCTGGGTCAATCTGGGAACCAAGGTCAGTTTTGATTAAAAAATCTGCCACAATGTGGACTCGAACCCAAGACCTTCAGGCTGGTAGGAGAATGTTTGGTAACTACATTATCATGGCTCCCTATTGCTCATGGTCATTTGATAAAAAAAAATTGCTTGGCCAAACACATCTGGCATCTGGTTAAAAACAGGATACCACAGACACAGGCTTTACTCAAGAAAATGACAGATATCATGTCCAGATAAAATGAGTAACAAAGATTTAGCATTAAGTAAACACTTGGGGTGCTGCGTGGTCTCAAGGCACGGTGTCCGCCTCAAGTGCTAGAGGCTCCGGGTTCAATCCCCGGTAAGGGCTGGGACTTTTTCACATGGACGGGCCTCTAGTCATTCCCCCTGGTCTCTGGGTAGTAAGATCGGATGCCTGTATGCACTGTTGCGCGCGTAAAAAATCCTTGGCAGTTGGAAATCGAAAAAGAGTAGCCTAACGGCGCTGAATTTTGAGTTAAAAATCTACCCAAAGTATTTCAGGATCCTCGCCAGTACTAGAGTCTGTGCACTGGCACTGTGCTGAGCTTCTTCGGGCTCAGACTTTTGAAGAACGGAGCACTTAAGGATTGCTACCCGTGTACCATGATGATGGTCTGTTGTTCAAACTTCATAATGTCTAGTATAAGAAAATAAAGATGAAACTAGTAACGGCATCTTTCCAATGGCTGGAGGTACAGCCCGACATGTCCTGCCCTCAGAATGGCTTGCATCACATTGTTAGGCTGTTTATCAGAAGCATATCATGAATTTATTGCCCAGCACAACTTTGCAGGGCTGCCAGATAAAAAAAACTTCATTTTGTGCCAAACCATTACCCAAAATATGCCAGATTTGTGGAATCTGGCATAAAAAATGCCAATATGACAACCTTGCAACTTTGTGTATGTGGAAATGAGCGGTGAGCTACATGATGATAAAGCAGACAAGGTGAAGACTCTGGGATAATGTGTTCTGTGCAGCAGGAGAGAGAGAGAGCATGTTTATCGAGAGAGAATGATTCAGCTGAATGAATAGAGAGAGGTTCTGGGCAACTTTGTACCCTCAGGGGGAAAACAACTGATGAACTTTCAACCAACAGGCACCACCAGTATAGTGAACTCTTTTTTTGGCTACTGAGGAGGGGGATGGAGCATGTATGAGAAGATGCTTAGTGCATTGATGTTAGTTCTTGAATTATTTATTATGACTGTTCACAGGCTCATTGAGAAGAAACTGCAAGATATGGAGATCTGAGTCTTACTACAGAGTTCTAAGTGCCAACTCCACGGTGAAGGTTGGCTGAAAAGGACTAGATATTTTCTGGCTCTGACAGACTGTGTTGTCCATTTATCTCATGATGATATTTTCCCACTTTGTATAGTTGCCTCCCTTTAACTGTTCCCCCAGAATGATTTTCTTGAATTATTTGTAGGCACGTTTATATTCTTCTTCCTCCTCATTCATCCCAGACTTTCACATCATCATCAAGTGCCTTGCTGACTTTTATGGGTTCTCCAAATGTTTTTTTTTTTTTTCAAACCTGCCTTTAAAAAAAAGTTACACCTAAATAAATACCTTCAAGATGATGAACAAATGTTTTAAGTCTGTGCATTTCTAAGCAAATAATGCCCCAACATAACTGTCTTGTATGATACAATTCCCCATTTGTGTTCGGGGGGGGGGGGGGGGGGGGGGGGGGGGGGGGGAGATTTGGGGAGAGATAAAGTACAGACTCAGTGACTCCCAAAAAGTATGACTAATTAGGGTGTTTCCTTTGGAGCCGCAGTGCATCTGCCTGAGCCAAGGAACCAAGAGTCTGCATATAAATAAGCCATATCTGTAAAATTATTGTGCATGAAAAACTGAAAAAGTTCTGGAACAAGACCAGAGTCCAGAAGTGGATGAGCAGCCAGAACTTTGTGCCAGAGTTTACAGCTGCTGAACACTGAGTAGACAAACAACCACAACACTGCGCCGAAGTTTACAGCTGGTGAACACTAAGTGGACAAACAACCAGAACTTTGAGCCTGAGTTTACAGCCAGTGAACACTAAGTGGACAAACAACCAGAACTTTGAGCCTGAGTTTACAGCCAGTGGGACAAACACCCCAAATTGAGCCCGGGGTTTACAGCTGCCGAAAAACTAGTGGACAAACAACCGAACTTTGAGCCGGAGTTTAAAAAGCCCGTGAACACTAATGACAAAAACCAGAACTTTTTAGCCGGAGTTTACAGCCATAACCTAAGGGGCAAACAAACTAGAACTTTGAGCCGGGGGTTTCAGCCAGTGAAACCCAAGTGGACAAAAAACCAAACTTTGCGCCAGAGTTTACAGCCGGGAACCTAATGGACAAAAACTAAACTTTTTAGCCGAGTTTTTAGCCAGGAAAATAAGTGGGCAAAAAACCCAAAATTGACGCCAGATTTACAGTCGGGGAGTACCCCGGATACTAAAGTAAACTTTTTAGAAATATTTTTTTGGGGCCAACACTATGCTTCAAAGCCCGACGCGGACCTTAACCCCCAAGAAAATAAAAATGTGACAAAAAGAGATGAAAGCCTTTGAAGCTGCAGGAGTTTCAAGGAAAAACCAAATA